>PQWD01009022.1:0-21720 GCA_019425675.1 Leucinodes orbonalis | reverse complement strand
TCGAAGTATCTGTAAAATAACAATATAAAATAAATATTCACAAAGTGTGTAATTTGTTTATAAATAAACTGAATACATTTGGACTTGAGCACAAATTTTAAAAAATATAAATAAAAATGAAACAAAATAACAATACGAAAACTCTGTAAGAAGCTGTATTTTTATCTATTTTTTTATATAAAAATTGACCAATCGCGAGTCGGACCCGTGGAGGGTTCCGCAGCAGCAAGTAACATAAAATACTGCTTTTCATAGGCACAAGTTTTATTCTATTCTAAATGACTAAAATGAATGAAGAAACTATGATTTCGAACATAACTGTAAATCAAAATCAAAAATAAGTAAAATAAATTCGGTGAAACTAGTGACTACCCACATCTCAAATTCCTTTTCGATAATGTCCAGTTTAGGGGTACTCCACCTATAAAATATATCGATATTTATATTCGATGTAAAACATCGGATTCTGGCATCGATGTTTATCGATTATCGCTAGAAAACATCGATATTTTTCTAGTGTCGAATACTTTCCATAAAAGTTTAAACTTCACTTATTCTAAAGAAATGCGCAAAACTTGTGGCCTATGATTTTGCAGATGTGAATGTAGAATCTGAGTTTAGTGTAACATAGCTGAACTAGTAGTATAATGAAAGTGATTACCTATAAGAATCACTATCATTACATATTTACTTAAATAGAATTGTCATAAAAGTTAACGGCGAGATGACTGAGATGAGTTATACATACAAGTGAAATAAAAACTCAAAATGTATAGAAATATTTTATTAACTACATATCTCATAACTTCAAAACAGTAAAAGATAGCAAAATTATAAATAGGTATGTACCTCTAAAACTGATTTTCACATTTTTTACGTGGCTAAACAGGTTGGATGTATTGCCACAAGATTTAATTTGTTTTTATTACATTTTGCACTTTAAGATTCTCCTTTTCCTCAATTCTCGTAAAATATTTCCACTCACTGATGTCGCTACCTTATAGAACCACATTTAAGATCCAAGTCAAGTAGTATTAAATATTTTGTTTTCTAATATATTATACAGGAGAGATAATAAGAAAAACAAATATTCGATGTTTCTATAGATATATCGATATATCGAATACAATTAATATTTGAAAAAACATCGAATCAATCCGATATATCGCAAAGAAAACATCGAATAAATTCGATACATCGATGTTAAGTGAATATCCTAGTCCTTTCTTTAAGGGTAACTTAGTGTTGAGGTGTCTTTTTTGACATATCAATATTTTCCACACCAATGGTATCAATCCATGCCTGCCGTTTTTCTAAAGTGTAAAGCAATCTAAAAGTAACAATCAAAAATGTAATTCTTCAAGAGTGATGAAATGAAATTAAGTATAAAAATCATCAACAAAAAATATCGACACTGCCACAGCACTATTTTCATTCAAGAATACTCCTATTTTTTCTGGAGAAAAATAGAAAAATATTGAAAAGTAGAGACTAATTTAACAGAACATTATAATGATCATTCTTAAAATCAAAGTCGTCTAGATTAAGAAATCAAGCTTATTTCGAAGTAAAATTCAGATCTTACGATGTTAAGATAAATCTGGTTGTTTTTCCTTAAATTAGTACTTAATCCCACAATACAGCATGCGTGCATGTTTTAGCACCCAAATTGAGCTTTCTTTGAGTTTTTTCACTAAATAATTGGAATAATTCAGTTTTTGTAAAAACACTATTTGTTTACACACATTGACAGCTTAACTGTCACTCAAATGTTACCAACAAATGGCGAATTTGCCACATTCTGACATCAAGACATCTATGTAAATTGTCAAATGCACCAGTTCCATAGACTTCATAATCAGAGTTCGCCACTGTCGCCAGGAATGATACCAGTACTGAGAAAATATACCTACTATAAATTAAGATCATATTTGAAAAACCATATTATGAAAAATAAATATACCTACAAAAATTTAATACAGTAAAAAACAAATACATTTAAGATAATGTCAATTATATTCACCCTTAACCGGTGCAGTTACATATACTCAACAGATACAATAGATTTTCTATTGTTACTATAAACACGACGGTTAATAGGTTAAAGAAATAAATCTTACCTACTTTTCATACATTAACGCATTGTGTTTCTGTTACGTTGATGTTAATCAGTGATTCACTCTTTGAATGTATGTATATTGAGCAGTTTAAGTGTAATATATAAATAATGTATTGTGTTTATCAATGACGTTGTGTGTTGGTATTTTACGTATGTTCATTTTTTTATGTATTTACTAAGCATGATTCTCTTTTAGTGCAATTAAACGATATACCTATCTACACTAATAATATGGCCCTTCTAAACTTGTCTTTGATGTTGGTGGATTCTTTGTATAATTGAATTTAAAAGACGAATTTTATCGGATGCCGCTTCCTTACGTTTTTGTGTTGCTTGTATGTTTTTTCTAGCCCATTTGCAATTAAATTACGAAAATAATATTAATTTGATTTAATTATATATATCTTCCTCCAATGCGTTTGTGAACAGTTTCGGGGATATTACATCCCCCTGTCTCACACCACGACGCAATTGGATGGGCCTTCTCCACTGGTCTTGGATCTGAACGGTCATCGTCGCTGCGTTGGAGAGACACTTCATCACCTCGATATATCGCCAGTCGATACCGCATCGCTGCAGAGCCTCCAGAACAGCCCAGGTTTCGATGGAGTCGAAAGCTTTCTCGTAGTCCACAAATGCCCTACACAGCGGCTGGTTATACTCTTCGGTCTTCTGTATAAGCTGCCGAACAGTATGGATGTGGTCCATGGTGCTGTAGCCTTTTCGAAACCCAGCCTGCTCCGGTGGTTGGAATTCGTCAAGTCTTATGGCAAGACGGTTCGCTACAACTCTGGAAAACAACTTATAGATGTGGCTCAGAAGTACTATCGGTCTATAATTCTTCAAGAGAGTTTTGTCACCCTTTTTGAAGAACAAGACGACAACACTTCTGGACCTTCTGGCCTCTGGTGTAGTTCCTTGGTGGATGACGGCATTAAAGAGCTCGACTAATGCCCTAAGGACGGGCTGTCCACCGGCTTTTAGGAGCTCTGTCGTAATACCGTCATCCCCCGGGGCCCTCCCATGCCTAAGTTGCTCCAAGGCTACACTAATCTCGCTAACGTCAACATCCGGGATATCCTGCGTATCATGGCGCCTTAGTCTTCGGTGTCCTCGTTCTGTGACTGATGAGCGCTCGATGAATACAGTTGTCCATAGAATTTCTCAACCTTTTCCAAGATCAGTGGTGAGTTGTGAGTTATTGCCCATCTGCTGTCTTAAGCCTCACCAGATGGCTCCTCCCAAGTGGTTTATGGAATACTTTTGGACCCCTGTTGCGCTCAATAAAGTCTTTAATGAACCTTGTATTGAAACAGCGGAGGTCCCTGCGAACGAGTTTTCGTATCTGCTTGGAGAGAGCCTGATATTCCGGCGAAGCAACAGCAGGAGATGGCATCTTGCTTCTCAGCCTCACCAAATCCAGGGTTTCGGGAGAAAGTTTGGACGACTTCGCTCGTTTCATCGGCGGGAAATGCCTGCAACCCAGTGTACACACCGCTTTCACCACGTTGTCGGTTATCTCGTCCACGTCGCCAGTGGTTTCCAGCGAGTCGAATCGATTTTGAAGTTCCAATTGGAACTGTTTGGACCCACGGTGTATTTGGAGCATCGTAGGTCTGAGAGCCTAGCCATGTGGCGACGGCAGAGTAGAATACGATTGTGACCACCCCTACTCTTCCTAGGGTGTCGTAGAAGGCGACAGAGGGAAAATTTCCACCAAGTGATGGGCAGCAGCATCACTTAGGTACTGGCGTATCTCTGCGCTCACCAACCCCCTACCAAGCGTGGTGAGTATGGCATTTACCCCCTATGAAGACGAGCAGTAAGAATTGGCCCCTAGTCCCCGGCGGCCCCGCTATTCCGGGCTACGGTAGCGGCCACGGTACGGCGGGGCAAGGGGTGCTAAGAATCTCCGGCAGAGATCCGGCTACCCAATCAAACAACGACGGCAATTAAAACTGGCAACATATAACACGCGCACACTGAGGACTGACGAAAAGCTATTAGAGCTGGAAACGGAGTTAGGCAGGTTGCATTGGGACATAATAGGTTTGTGTGAAGTCCGAAGAGAGGAGGATACCACAATACTGCAATCCGGCAACCTGTTTTACTACCGTGAGGGCGACCAGCTATCCCAGGGTGGTGTCGGGTTTCTCGTCCATAAGTCTCTCATCAACAACATGTGAAGATCGAAAGTGTGTCAGCTAGGGTAGCGTACCTTGTACTAAGAATCACCAAGCGCTATGCGCTGAAGGTGGTACAGGTTTACGCACCGACTTCATCGCACTCCGACGATGAAGTGGAGGCTATGTATGATGATATCAGCAGAGCAATGCATACCTCCAAGACACACTTTACGGTCGTTATGGGAGACTGGGCATTCGAAGTGGTTGTGAGTTGAAAGTGGGGCAATATGGATTTGGACACCGGAACCCCAGGGACAGCGGCTGGCCGATTTCATGGAAAAAGAGGGACTCTTTATGATGAACTCTTTTTCAAGAAGCCGCCGCAGAGGAAGTGGACTTGGTTGAGTCCCGATGGTTCCACACGAAATGAGATTGACTTCATCATGACCACCAGAAGACATATATTTAACGACGTCTCTGTGATCGCCAGGGTGAAAACCGGTAGCGATCACCGTATGGTAAGAGGCACGTTAAATATTAATGTTCAACTGGAGAGGTCTCGCCTGATGAAGTCTACGCTCCGACCTAACGTGATTCAAATCAATAACCCCGAGAGCTTTCAACTCGAACTGCAGAATCGCTTTGAATGCCTAGAGAGCTGCGTAACAGTGGACGATATAAATAGCGGGCTAGTGGAAACTCTGCAAACAGTTGGGTCTAAGTTTTGCAAGGGACAACGCAAATTAAGACCCAATAAACTATCTCAACAGACTCTCGATCTCATGGCGACAAGACGACAGATGAAACTGCAGTCTTCAGACGACGCGTCACAATACCGGCAGCTTAATAGACGTATATCCAGCTCCTTGCGACGCGATATTCGTCGCTTTAATACAAAGTGTATTAAAGAGGCGATCGAACGGAACAGGGTTCCAAGTGTTTGCAAGGAACATGTCTGTTGGGCAAAGCCAGCTGACTAGTCTGAAGACCAACAGTGGAAATGTAGTCTCATCTAAACCAGAGATTTTGAGGGAGATTGAGAAGTTTTACAGCGAGTTATATACCGCTACACAGATTCCCGCTTCAAGCTTAGCCGAAGACCCGAGAGCTAAGTTAACCCGACATTTATCTGAGGATATCCCGGAAGTCACCTTGAGCGAGATTAGGATGGCTCTGAAACAACTTAAGCGAAATAAGGCCCCCGGAGAAGACGGAATTACCGCAGAACTTTTGAAAGCAGGTGGCACGCCAGTGCTTAAGACCCTTCAGAAGCTCTTTAATTCCGTGATCCGTGAGGGTGCGACGCCAGAGGCGTGGAGCAATGGCGTGGTGGTGCTTTTCTTCAAAAAAGGCGAAAACCTTGCTGAAGAATTATAGACCCATCACGCTATTGAGCCACATTTACAAGTTGTTCTCCAGAGTCATCACGAACCGTCTCGCGCGTAGGTTTGATGATTTCCAGCCCCCGAACAAGCCGGTTCCGCAAAGGCTTCAGCACCATAGACCACATACATACGCTGCGGCAGGTTATACAGAAGACTAGAGAGTATAACCGGCCATTATGCTTGGCGTTTGTGGACTATGAGAAAGCCTTTGATTCGATCGAGACTTGGGCTGTGCTTCAGGCCCTCCAACGGTGCCATATTGACTTTCGCTATATCGAAGTATTGAGATGTCTGTACGAGAGCGCTACTATGTCAGTCCGTGTACATGAAGAGCTTACACAACCTATCCAATTGCACCGAGGAGTGAGACAGGGAGACGTTATATCTCCGAAACTGTTCACAGTTGCGTTGGAAGATATGTTTAAGCTGCTCGATTGGAAAGGACTTGGCATCAACGTGAATGGCGAGTACATCACTCATCTTCGATTTGCCGATGATATAGTAGTCATGGCAGAATCCATGGAGGATTTAAGCACTATGCTCGAAACCCTAGACGGAGCTTCTCAACAGGTGGGTCTTAAAATGAACATGGACAAGACGAAAGTCATGTCTAATGCCCATGTCGTACCTATACGATATCAGTTGGAAGTTCTGTCCTCGAAGTTGTTGACGAATATGTGTACCTGGGACAGGTAGTCCAAATGGGTAGGTCCAACTTCGAGAAGGAGGTTTCTCGTCGAATCCAATTAGGATGGGCAGCGTTCGGGAAGTTAAGGCAGATCTTTTCGTCCAAAATACCTCAGTGTCTCAAGACGAAGGTCTTTGACCAGTGTGTGTTGCCAGTTATGACATACGGAAGCGAAACGTGGTCGCTCACAAAGGGCCTCTTGAATAGACTCAAGGTTGCTCAGCGTGCTATGGAGAGGGCTATGTTAGGTGTCTCCCTACGCGATAAAATCCGAAACGATGATATCCGTAGGAGAACTAGGGTGACCGACATAGCCCAGAGGATTAGCAAGTTGAAGTGGCAGTGGGCAGGGCACATAGTGCGTAGAACCGATGGCCGATGGGGCGGAAAGGTTCTCGAGTGGCGTCCACGTAACGGAAAGCGAAGCGTAGGCCGACCCCTAACCAGATGGACGGATGATCTGGTTAAGGTGGCGGGTAGCAGATGGATGTCAACTGCAAGGATCGGTCGCATGGAAATCATTAGGGGAGGCCTTCGTTCAGCAGTGGACATAATTAGGCTGTAATGATGATGATGATGAGGTCTGAGAGTAGATTTTATTAAACGAGGACCGAAGTCGGTGATCACTACCGTTTTAAACCTGTTGACCACTGAGACATTTTATAATATATCGCTTTCCGCCGCCATAATAAATCTATCTCGTTCCTTGTCACAGTGTTCGGGGTCTGCAGGTCCATCTTCTCTGAGGCTTCTTCTAAAGAAAGAATTCATCAAGAAGAGCAACTCCATTCGAGGAAGTTGTCCAGCATCTGCCCCCTGTGATTCCTGCGCCCCAATCCATGAGTCCGATTTTGATTCGCCGCGTTCTTGTACTTCCACACTTTAGCGTTTAAGTCCCCCATAACAACAGAAGAAGGTCGAAGTTGTGCCATGTATGGCTCTGGAGATATCCTCATACACGGCTTCAACCTCTTCGTCAGAGTGTGACGAGGTTGGCGCATATACCTGTACCACCTTCAGGGAGTACCTGCCGGTGAGTTTAAGTACAAGGTACGCTACCCGGTTCGACACACTACTGATTTCCACAACGTTGCTGACAAGGGACTTGTGAACCAGAATCTTCTCGGAAGTAGAGCAAGTTTCCGGAGTCCAGGTCATCGTGTCTCCCCCTCTCTTCGGACTTCCGATAACCCCAGTATGCTCCAGTTAACATGACTTAGCTCTTCTTCTAATCGGAGAGGTGATGTCCAGCCGTACGTGCGTCCATTGTACGTAGCCAAATATAGATTTTTGTGGCAGCCTACCGTAACTCGGGATTCTTCGCACCCCCACCCCACCGTGACCGCGACCGCTGCCGTGGTCGGGAATAGTGGGGCTCGGGAACTGGGCCGATTTTGGTTGGCGCTGCTCATGGGGCTTAGCCTTCAAGACCCTGAACTTGTCTGAACGACGCGTAACGTCAATGGAGAGTATATTTCTCATCGTTTTGCTGACGATATCGTCATCGTGGCAGAGTCTCGGAAGAGCTTGCGGAGATGCTGAACAGCCTTATAATCTTCCCGACGAGTTGGGCTTGGCATGAATTTGGACAAGACGAAAGTCATGTTCAACAGTCGTGTCATGCCACAACCGATATGCGTCGATGGCATCCGTCTCGAGGTTGTGCAGGAGATATTTACCTGGGCCAAACCATCCAACTTGGCCGGCATAATTTCGAGAGGGAGGCTAGTAGGAGGATTCAGTTGGGCTGGACGGCATTCGGTAAGCTACGTCATGTCCTAACGTCAACTATTCCGCAATGCTTAAAGACGAAAGTCTTTGAGCAATGCGTCCTACCCGTACTAACATACGCAGCTGAGATATGGACACTGACTGCGGGATTGATTCACAAGTTCAAAGTCACTCAACGCGCAATGGAGCGAGCTATGCTTGGAGTCTCTCTTAGGGTAAATTAGAAATGATTTAATTCGTAAGATAACTAAAGTTACCGACATAGCCCGCCAGATCAGCAAGTTGAAGTGGCAGTGGGCTGGTCACGTATGTCGCAGAACGATGCCATTGGAGCAGACGAGTTCTGGAGTGGAGACCGCGTCTTGGCAAGCGTAGCGTAGGACGCCCTCCGGCCCAATGGACCGACGACTTGCGAAAGGTCGCGGTGGAAGCTGGACGAGAAAAGCGGAGGACCGGATATCTGGCGCAAAATGGGAGAGACCTATGTCAGCAGTGGACTGCAATAGGTTGAGAGAGAGAGATATATATACATATCTTATTCGATGACGTCTTGATTATTGTTGAATGTTGTCTCTTACAATAAATTAGTCAATTCAAAACTAAAAATCCAATCAAAGCGGCGAATAGATTAACATGGCAACTTTAATGTATCTATCATGGCGGCGAGTCTCTTGCAAAAATGGTTATTTGGTACTAAATCACCTTTATTTTTTACCGCTCGCAAGAACGCTTTTAGCTTTAGGAAAATATATAGAACCGAACTTTTGTACAACTTTTGATATCATGGAAAATCCATAACGCTTTGATGCAGCTAGAAACTCATCGAAAATTATTACAATAAACAATTCTTATAATTGGCAAACGAGAATATGGCCTATCTGTCAAATTTAGTTCCATAAATCGCCGCGGGACTTCTTTTGTGAGTCTTTGCCCGATCCATGTACTTAGAATCAATGCATCTTTGATGTGATGACAGCTGTCAAAATTTGTTTTCGAAGATACAATATTACCGTTCCTTAGTAACGTACCATTAATATTTTCTAGAAATTGCTAGAAAATAGTCTGGCACTAAGTTAATTCAGAGGATTTGTTTAATTATTGTTTTCTAAAAGATGGCGAACGATCCTGAGCGATTTGATTCCATGCTTTTAGCCATGGCGCAACAACACGAGGCGGTGTTAAAGATGTGAGTACTAAGAGTTTAAAAGAATCTTTGTCTCGATAAATTTAACTTTTTCCTATGTTTGTGATTATTTATTTTCTTTGTGCAACTTTATGTACTAAACACAAATTCAAATTAACAACTTTCAACTTCATAAGTAGCATACTCATGGGCTTCGGTCAATAAGGCCTTAATGTGTCTTCAAATCTAATTCAACTGTGTGGTACTTATCAAACTAATCAACAAAGTAAATTAAAATGCATTTGTCAATTTCATAGCTTTTGTATTTTATAACCTATATTAGATTAGACATACATGGAAGAACAAAAAAAAACCTCTGGTTAATTTTTTTTACAGCTATTGAAGAAGTAAGTTTCCTGTCAAGAAAACAGATTTCTTTACTGGTGGAAAAGAAGGTGACTGGGAAAAGTAAGTAATTTAGAGTTTGTAACATTCCTAATAAATATTCTGCACCACTGCCACACAACACCCGTCACCTGAGACAACAGTATATGTTTAGTCTCTTATACCCGTGATTGTACTAGCTGCAGTCACCTGATCCCAAACCACAGAATTGCAAAACACTTCTATTAAATAGGAAGATATCTGGCACTGTGATGGTATCTTCCTAGATAACTCTGTACCGAGTCTACCATCTATTAAGATTTATTTAATTTAAGAATGTTGATTTACTTCCTTATGAAACATCAATATCCTTCTTATATATGTGCAAGTTTGTAAGTATGGATGGCTGTTTGTTACTCTTCCATGTAAAAAGGTACTGAATGGATTCTAATGACACATCCTAGCATGACCACTATTACATCTTATTTATCTTTAACCCTTTGGACATCAACATTGCTTTAAAAGGTTATACAAAAAGTGCCCAGTGCGCCAATGACGCCTTTCGGTGTCATAATTTTCTTTAATCTTCTAACCAGATAGCATCATTTAATCATTAATATAATGAGTGGCATAAATAAATAGATTATTTATTTAATGAATATATTATATTCACTAATCCAAAATTCTACAACTGAGCATATTTCCACGATTTCTTTGATTTGAAAATACCTTCAAATTGTATCAAAATTAAATGTCTCCAGAGCACTTAACTAGGTGGCACATAGTGATGGGACATAATTAAATTGAAACATGTGCTCTTCTATCCAAATTTACTTTCACTCAGTTTGCTTAATGAGATAGTACAGACATGTCCACAAGTGGTAAAATTCAGTCTGGTGAAAATTATTTTTTATGATGGTTCCAGCAGATGTATATTCTTTTACATTGCTATTAGCAGGACTGTCAAAACAAAAAAGAATTTGCACAAAAATAACTCGCTATAATATTAATATTTCCCCAAACACAATAATAATAGAAAACTATAATTTATAGGTAGTCAAAGATACATTTTACGAGTATGCAAAGCAAGCACGTGAGAGGCCCAGAGAATTAAAAAGAGAAGGAGGAAGCTGACAGAAGACTTAAGGATATCCAACAACGTAAGGAGCAAGAAAGGAAAGCACAGGACTTTGAACCTGCCTCAGTTGTAGAGCTCACAGATCAGGAGGCTGACAAAATGCAACAGGAACTTGAAAAGGACAAAAATACAAGTAAGCAAATTGCTCTTTCTTATGATGATGTTTGGCAGTAGATGACACTGAAATAAAATCTTTTGATCTCAGTTGTCATATATGTATGTACATCCAACAAAAACAACAGATTTTCTTAAATGCCTGGAATTCTAGTTGATGAAAGGTACCTGTATGCATACAGGTATATTACATAAACGCAAAACTTGAATAGAAGATTTAATTAAAGTAAGAACCAACAGTAAACAAGTCGAAAGTTTCTTTCAAATTAACTTTTCAACTGATCATGACTTATAACTTTTATTGCGAGTTTTTCAAATGAGTACCTATTTTCCACAGAGGCAGAAGATGGCAGTGGTGATAGTGCTGATAAAGACACAGAAAAGTCAGATGATGAAGATGATGATCCTAAAGAGAAGGGCAAATTAAAGCCAAACTCAGGCAATGGATGTGACCTTGAACATTATAGATGGACTCAAACATTAGAGGAAGTTGAGGTAAGTGAGCCAATCTTAAATATTAGGCATACATAATTAATGTATGAGGGAGTTATACAATAAGACTGAGCTTAATCCTTTGAACGCTCTAACTATAGAAAATCTATTGTATATGACGCCTTTAGGTGTCATTGCCATTCAAAGGATGTGAAAAGACCAGGTAAAAATCTAATTAAAAATATAATATTCCTCTACATACTTTATACTTAAAATATGTATAACAAAAAGAGATGCATCTTTGCTTTTAAATTGCATTATAACTTCATTGCTAAATTTTCATCTGGCATTTTTATAATCATAAATAATACACACCTGGCCTGTGCTGGACTGTAGGTAGGATATTGACTTTAAATATTTCTCAAAGGTCCGCAATTTGCGTCATTCGCATGGGACTGGCATTTTGCCTTACAAAACACGTGTTTATTGGGTCATGTGAACATTTTTAGAACTCAACATGCACAAATTATAATCATGTTCATATCTCAAATCTTCACTTAGTGATGGTTTATTTGTGTGCTATCTCATTATTTTAGGAAGAAAATTTACTGTCAGACGATAGTAAATGGTCTTTCCAGATAAGTATGACATGTTGGCCTTAAGTTTGCCACCTTTTATTTTTGCATTTAAATTGCAATAATAATTAAGGAAAACAGTATGCATTATAAAAATAAAGTACAATGTATTTTTCCTTCTTTTATGGTTAAAAATATTTTCCTTTATTGCATTTTGCAGTTATTAAAGATCTATTCCTTTCCGATACTTAAAACTAATACCACTGGTATTTGTTTATTCAGTAATAAATATATATGTAATTTCTAAAATTCGAAAATACATTGGTACGTGGCGGATTCGATCCTGCACCCTCCACATCGGAAGGTTCACACCAAGGAGGCACAGATGCTGTATAAATAATATATAAAAAAAATCTAAACATTACTTAAAGTCCAAGATCCCAGAGCCCCCAGACATTACTTATTTTCTCCCAAAAAATATAAATGGGATAGTGTCGGTATAGGTATATTTCTTACTTCTTCACATCTAAACGATTAAAGCAATTTTAATGAAATTTCGTTTGGAATTTGCTGACACTCTGAATGAACACATAGGTTTCATTTCACAACAGACAACATCTTAAACCGCGGGGCACAGCTAGTTTAATAACTAGTCAAATTATAAATTGCAGTTACTGTTCCCCAACATTTTAAATTCCATTTTGATAAATGCCATGGTTAACAGAGCAGGCGCATTATGGTAAGTCATTAGTTGAAAACAATAGTGATGCCCTTTCTTTGATGGATAACCTTTGTTCTTTAAAAAATGTGAGAGGGACCATGGACCGCCACTCCTTACTGTGATCAATGTATACCCCGATTAAAATAATAGTACTCGATTATTATTTTTTTACATTAGATAGGCCAGCGTTTTACTACGCCTTGTCTGGTGTTAAACATCGACGATGTCTAGGATGAAGCACGCTGACCTAGAAGAAACCAATTTTCTCTCGACTTGAAGACACCCAAATTGTACACCTCGGAAAATACATAAGCTGGCAATGAATTCTACAGTTTCGCAGTGCGAATAATAAATGTGGATTCAAAGCGCTTAGTACGACACTTCGGCATTTCCACTATAAATGGATGTCGCTTCACGGTCTGCCTGGTTGACCGACGAAAGAAAGGACTCGGCGGACCAATATCATGCAATATTTGCGCACACTCCCCGAAGTGCAATCTATAGAAGCACGAAGAAGAGGCAACCCTACGCTTAGACCTTGCAACCGATATTTTGGTAAAGTGCTGTTGCCTATTAGTCTCTCGGCTCGTCTCTCAATGGTATTTAAAGTTTCCAGTTGGTATTTAGTTAAGCCATCCCAAAGGTGAGAACAATACTCCATGCAAGGTCCCACTTGTGCTTTGTACAAAGTCAGGAGCTGCTCTGGAGTGAAGTATTTCCTCACCTTAGAGAGGACACCAAGCTTTTTCGAAGCCAACTGGGCTTTAGACTCAATAAAAGATCCAAAGTTAAGAGACGCCGAGAGCTCAAGGCTACCCGAAATGGCACCGATAGATCACGGAAAGAAGGTGTGAGGTCAAAAGGTGTCCGCTTTGCGGAGAAAGACACGCTTGAGTTTTTGAGGCATTAAACGCGACCAAGTTAGCATCACCCCAATTAGAAACAGACCTGAGTGATGAGTTCAAAGCTCAACCATAGCCTCCCGCAGCGCCTGCACTTGAAACCCACTGGTACGCGCATTAGACGTGTAACTCTCTACAACTGTGCTGTCATCTGCATACCTAAGGATACCGGGAATCAACAGATCGTTAATATGCAGCAGAAAGAGCGTTGCAGAGAGCACTAACGAAATGAAAATATAATGAAATGAAATAAAAAAGAAAATGTGTATGATATTTTATTAAAATTTGATATTAATTTATCACAGTTTTTCGTAGTATATTGTAAAAACATATTTTTACAGATGAAAACAATATTATGTTCAAAACACTTCACAACAAAATATTTAATTAATTTGAAAAGAAAAAAAATGCTTCAAAAATGCACATTTTCATGTACTATAAAACGAAAATGTGCACCCTTTACAAATTTGGCATTTTATAATGAATTTTAAATAAGCACAATTGCTCAATAAAGTACCTTCTTGTTAAGATAATTCACATGATTGTAGTATTATGGGAGTGCGAAAGAAATATTGTTACACAATAGTTGTTCATTTAATGGAATAGTTCAAATGAATAAAAAATGACAGCTTACTGCATTGCTGTAATAAAAAATATATTTATTTATTACTTATCATTTTACAAGCCTACTATGTACTTCTCTTTGTAAAGATTATGCTACTATTAATAACTTTAATCTATTGACTTCAAGAAAATACATAACTGGGCTGATTATTGTATTGCACTATATTCTTTTTTCAGACACCTTAACTATATGCAACCTTATCAACTATACATTTACTATGGACATCTACTACAAGATTTGCTCCATTTCATACAATAATAGAAATACATTTATCTGTTATAAAATAAGCCTACTCAATAACATTTTATTAAAAAAATATATATAAAAATTAACTAATACTTTCCGCTTGCTGTCAATTATATTTGTGGCTAAGAATACTTGTACATTCCCGTTCCTTTCGCATCCGCACTGTGAAAAAGACAAAAATATATTAAATATAATAGACAAAAATGAGCTTAAATTATGACTGTGCTGTATTATTAACAGTCAACATTTCGAACATTCGCAGCCCACTACTGAACATATGTCACCTCCATTTTTAACAACCCATATGGTGTGATGGTTGAGTATGTTTATCAGTTGTAATACAGGCTTATGCTTAGTTTGGGGCTAGATGGCTCTGTGTCCTCCGGTCCTCCGGTCTCCTCATTCAGCTTCTTCAGGCGACCTTTCGCAAGTCGTCGGTCGGGACGGAGAACGTCTTACGCTACGCTTGCCAAAATGCGGTCTAAACTCCAGAACTCCACAAATAAATACATTATGTTTTTGAAATCCTTAAAATTCACTGGCCAAATAGTGCCCCGGTTCTTTAAAAGACATGTGTGATATTTATTATTGAACCGAAATGAATATGAAATTCATTAGTGTTCTGTAAGGGCCTAAACCGAATAAACACTTTTCATTTTCATTTAACTTGCTGATATAGCAGGTTAAAAAAATAATGTTACCGGCACACGGTAACATTAATTTTTTAACGCACATCATCATTTTTGGTTTTATCTTTATAAGTGGAATCAGAAGGAGTATTTAATCAACAAAATTAATGAAAATTTTATTAAAATATGTGTTAACATTCAAACCATATGAGTCGCTTTTTAATAATAAATAGTAAAAGTTAAACTTACTCTCAACGAAACATATGGCCGCCAATATGCAAGCAGAGAACAAAATAGTCATCGATATAACAAGAACGGTGACCTGGTGGGAATGGTCGCAGCAACATGACTTGGTTTCTTTGCCTGTACGGTGTTTCGTGAACCCGTTCACAACTGTGAAGTGGGTTGAACTTGCCACTGACGTTGCGTCCTGGGCCGTTGCGGAGCCTCGTTTGACACCGCTCCAGAATGCGTCTGTCTGGTCTGGTCTGTTCTCCTCTGGAATGGCGACTACGGCCTGAGATACGCCGCTGCGTCCATAACTTCCCAACTTGGAATGGTATCCATAGTCTTCCTGCCCTGAATTTCTGCCGTGCATTCGCGCTAGGTGGGCAGCATTTAGTAGGAATGCCGACGATACGCTCTGCGAAAAAAATAATACAGTTTATTGTTTTGCAACACGCAGCCTTCGACGCTGACATCGCGTGTTATTATAATTCAACCGTTTATGGAGTGTGTGTAATGTTATTTAATCGGTTTTCTTCTATAGTAGTGTTCTAGTGGAAGGTACTCGTGCTCACGCGCAAACGTACACGCTCCATAACTTGGGTATTACGTCACATTGTTGTAAGACAAAATGCAGTGGTCTCAATTTCAGTAAAGGCGGTGACTGAGTTTCGTAATAAAATAATACATAGAATTCAATATTTAATGGTGATAAATATAAATAACTAGGTGCGTTTAGTATCTGTTTTTGTGGCCATTACAAACAAGTCGTTTTAGTATTCGCTCTAATTCATCCATGTACCATAATTAATATGCTATACAAGAACTGACAAGTGGATCCTGCATCGGACACGTTGATATTAATTGGTATCTTGACCAGCTCCATTATCATCATCGCCATTGCGGAGCAAAAAGTTGTAGGCAAAAAATGGTGTTTGTTGTTGAATGAATATACCAAAAGGTTTCAAGAAGTTTGAAATAAGTTTTGCTAAGCTTTGGGAAAAGATTTTTTAGGCCTTTGACAACATTAACAAGGCATGGCAAATCGTAAGTTTTCCAGCATACAATAAAGTACAGTATTTAACATTAGGTCGGAGCACTAGGATCAGCTTTTTAATTATGGACGGATATTGCATCAACATTAGGGTTTCATGTCAGTTTATTGCCGATTTCATATTATTATTTAGATTGCCTTTTAACCAGATAAAATCTACTTTGTCATTGTTAAGCTTTTCGACATTTTTATTCATTTTGTCCCTTCTTTTGGAAGCCATACCTAATTTTATATACATTTACGGGTCCATATATATATATATACATACATGGGTGCTGTGGTTGCTTGACGATCCCTGGCTGGAAGCAGAACCGCCTCGAGAGCGCGAGTCGCTGATGCTTCCGCTCGCTGTGCTGCCCGACAGTGACGGCCGTGGTATATGCCACTCATTTGATGAGATCTAAAACAAAATTAGGGCTGTTTAATTTAAAAGGTATCTAATGCGTGGCAAGATTCGATTATCTTCCTGTATAATATATTGTTAGGTATTTTAATTTCTTCGTTTCCTTTTTTTTCAATTTTAACCTGCTTTTTGGAACTTGAAATGTTAAATAAGTAAATACTTTTTTTTGTAATCGATAACGTTATTTTCAATGTTGTATTTTCCTTTAAATACTCTTTTTTGTATATGTACGACATGAAGTAATTACTCTATCGTTATATCTAATTTTGTGTCGCTGGCGAGTCTTTAAAGATAAATAATTAAAAAATGTATATTAGTAAATTTTAGCGATAGCACACTGTGGGGTTTACACATTCTGTACTCATAATATGATCCCTGAGAAGAATACTACTAATATGGATGCTAATTTGAGACAGCAAAATTTTTATTTACACCCTAGTGATGTCATCATAAGACTAAAATTATTTATTAATAATACCCAAATGAACATTCCTGCTTGAACTAGCCCGAATTACGTAGATTATTTTATAACAAATTCAAGAGCATCAAATTTATAAAAAATACATGTTTTTATAAAATTTAATATTAATAATATACATTTATTGGTTTCCAACATAATATATGCGATATTATGTATTCAGTACTTGATTGTACTTGAATCTCGACAGTCCTCAGTTGTTGCTCTATGTACATAATAATATGTAAGCATGCGACTTTGTAAAAAGGACGCCTAGTATTTAAAACATCTTTGATTTCCTCCTTTTTACCAATACGCAATGCAATGACTTGTACTATTGTTTAGTAATCTGTCTCAATTGGTCTCATAATTTTACATGAAGTGAAACCTAATCTGTATTTTAAAATATAATATTTAAAAAATATATAAAACATATATTTTTGTTTACTGTTACACTTTTGTCATCAATATCAATAACGTTTTCATTAAATGCTTTCAAAAAGTACAATGTAAAAACTTATAAGTTACATTACCATGCAAAAAGTGGAGACATTATTCAAATGTTTCAAGAGACCATTCTTTTTGTTTAGTATACGTGTCATTTTATCTTAATTTGAAAACATGTCAGTGGGACGAAAAACTCTGCTATTGTGTGGAGTCTTGCAAAATAAGTTTATGCTTATTTACGATTCGTTGAGTTTTGTTAATTTTCTTGGCAGTACGACTTAGAAACCTACTTATAAGTTGACAGTTGTGTAACTGTATGCGTAGGTGTAGGTAGAGAAGTGCTCACGGAAATTAGTGCAGACTCTTCCTTGACGCATCGTATCACATATGCAGATATTATTACGGGCATCTTGTATCCGTGTCCGATTTTATTTCAACACTTACGTAATTGAGCTCCTTGTTACTGTACTTCATGCTAAATCATCATCTCACAATCAGTATGAAATGTAGATTCTTGCTTAAATAGCAAGTAGGTTTTCGAGTTTTAAAATCTACCTGACAATTTATATTTTAAAGTATGTACGATTTTTTGATCCATTTTAGCCTTCAGTTACCAACACAGGAAACTTAATTCGTACATACTACGTCTCATTTAGAACCGTCAGGGTCGATTTTTTTTCTGGTATTTGTATCACGTTTATCAGAAAGTAGTATTTTTGTTTTAATTTACATACTATACTAATAAAAAGCGCTCACTACTTATTTGAATTTGAAAATGTTGAAATATCATTTGATAAATAAGATGGTATTTTACGAACTGACTACTGCTGTTGGCCGTGGATGGCCTCTACAGCTGGACAGTTGCGAGCGCAGATGGCTCTTTGCCTTAATAAAAATAAAAGAGTGGTTCTAAATTCTGGTGTTGTTAAATGCAAAAGAATGCATGTTTTATTTCAATAATTAGTCGCTAAAAAATATATTTGATAATGCAGAATAATCTGGCCACTATCCGCAGAGTCGTTCAAAGGTATTTAAATTGATATTGCGAGTCATTAAATGTACCTGAAGCTTGTGTTTCATCAATTACATTTTAGGTCAAGTTTTGTTCAGAGTCCGATTGATTTTGTCAGATACGGTGTTCAAGGTCCGTGTTCTCTTTATTTGCGGTCTCGTTTCGTCGACCTCTGACGCAATAAATCTTAGTTTTGCTCACGGTTCCATGGTCCTTTTAGTTGCTTGATAAATGATGGATAGACGTTTTGGGCAGCAGTAGCATAATGCATTTCTTTTATAGTAAATGCAAGGCCGTCTTGGTTATTCTCCTTGATGTTAACTTAACTGTTTTAGGGTACCGTATGTTCATTTATTTAATAATAATAACAATGTAATAAATGAACATTTTGTTCAAGATATTTATACTTATTCTAGTAAATGACGATATTGTATTTATTTACGGTATTTTCTTTATATATGAATTTATAAATATTAAAAATGCGTAATTTAAAATATTGTAGATAACCAGATTTTGCATTGACAGTTTTTAGAATTAATTCTTTTTTTAGTAGTATTTTTAGTTATCGAAAAAAAAACGGTCTTCTATGCATTTTATTTGAATTTTCTCCTGAACCACTTACAATATTCACGTGTAAATACTACTCGGTATCGAAATAAAAGGTCGAAAAGTAGATCATATCTGCGTCATGAAAACAAACTCGTATTGTGCAGACGTTTATGTAGGCAAAGCCAAGCAGGCGCTTGTTGCAAAATTGTTTCGCCAAATAACCTAACCGGTTTACTCTCTGTTGATATCTATCAGTAGGTATATATATGTAAAATTCCCTATACTTTCGCTGTCTCGTGTGAACTTACAATAGGAATGTATTGTGGGTGAATTATTAAGGTCAAGTTAAATTACGTTAAATTAGAATATCTTCTGTGCCCTTTAAATCAATCTACACGACAAATGTCGCATTAATGCTTAGTTTATTTTTCGTTACCTAATAAACGCGTAAGTTTGTAGCTGAATATGTAAAGGTTGCATGAGTTTACCTGCAATCAAAATAAATGTACTACCTACCTCATTATGATTTGAATAGTTTCCCATAGCAAGCATTACCCGCAGTTATCTAGCTTATGACTGTGAACTCGCGCTTTGTTTAAAAATGGTCAGTAACATGTAAAAATAATAACATAATGTTGTACGAGCTATCTATTTCTTGATGAATATACTGTGAATGAATAAAACTCCATGGGAACTCGGCCAATCAACAAAGTTCTGCTATTTTGCGATGTAGAAACCACACTGTACACCGTTGCTGAGTATTTGCCAATATTTGTTTTGATGTACTATAGTTACAGTAAAATGTAGTTTCGAAATATACTAACCATAGAATCATATATGCTACCTTTATTATATTTGAAATTGGTGCTAGTAGTTAACTTTATAAAAATATAGCTACTTAGTGAATTGTAGGTTTGCCTTAATGTTTCGATTTTATAAACTTGTTAGTAGTAATGATTGTGGAAAGCGCTTCCTCCTATTTCAGGGAAAATATTTTGTATAATATACATAAATACATTTTATTAAAATCAGTTTTTCATGATGCGCGGTCATGATCGCGATTCGACTTAAACATCGTAATTATTTACTAAGCTAGATCATATATAATTGGAAATATTAAATCAAAATATGTGTTCTATTGCACACAAAATAATAATGCTTGGTTTCTACATTAAAAAATGTAGAAACCAAGCCAGTATTATTATTGTATTATTTGAATTTCAGTCCTATGACAGTAATCAAATTCTGAACCCTAGCGCGCCAAGTGTAAGGAATTACATAGTATAACACTAATCAACTAATAATCGTTGAAGCATATTATGTCTACATATATTAACCGACATTGAACGCATTACGTTTAGCTAAAACATAGGTACTACATTGAATGTGTGATGTTGTTATTATCTACTAAATAATACAAACCTGAGA
This sequence comes from Leucinodes orbonalis, assembly GCA_019425675.1. Classification (NCBI taxonomy): domain Eukaryota; kingdom Metazoa; phylum Arthropoda; class Insecta; order Lepidoptera; family Crambidae; genus Leucinodes; species Leucinodes orbonalis. The sequence goes on along the minus strand of PQWD01009022.1, from coordinate 1,207 downwards.
AAATTACTTTGTGACTACAAAACACTGAGAAGTGTAAAAAAGATAAATCCGCATTCAGCTTATATCGTTATTAATATTTAACTCGAAAAATGCAAATAACTTGCCTTGTGTTCATAATGGTTTGATTATGGACTTAACCGCGAGGTAGGGCACGTGCGCTAGTAACGGATGTGTACCCACATGATTCACTATTTAATTGCTATCAACACGTGTAGTAAGCACGTTTGTGGGCCCTGTGTGATTTACTTTGTAGTATTTAAATTTGGTATCAATACAGGTAGGTAGTTAATACGGTACCTACAAAAGGTATGCATATTTGCCATGAGTCTTGTTATTTACTAGCTAATGCTCACGGCTTCATTCACGTTAAAATCTACTCTCAACCTTTTACAGTCCATTGCTGGACATAGATCTCCCAGCGCCAGATATCCCTGTCACCGCTTTCCGCATCCAGCCTCCACCTGCGACCTTTCGCATGTCCGGTCGATCGGGCCGGAGGGCGTCCTACGCTCCGTTTGCCAAGACGCGGTCTCCACTCCAGATCTCGTTTAAGTACATCAACGACCATCGGTTCTGTAGCATACGTGAACTTTAGTTTCTCTTGCGAATAGCATCATATCTGATTTAATCCTTAAGAAACTTCGAGCATATGCTCCAATGCCCTTTGCGTAACTTTACTCATAAATTGTGAACCAATTCCGCAGACAGAGGCCATGTCTCAGCTGTCTGTCTTTTTGCTCCGGTTAATCTCTGAAACGGCTGCATGGATTTGGACGAGACTTTTTTTGCAGATAACTGATGTAACAAGGAAATAAAAAAAAAATTTTTAAAAAAAATACCGACTTCAAACAAAATATTTAATAATTTGATGTCAGTGCCTAACTAAACTACCTATATATATAAACTGTAGTTCGGAACCGACATCAAAATTTATGATAATTAACCTAACTTCTAATATTAGCCACCTCTAGTACTTCTTCCAACAAAAAAGATTCATCAAAATCGTTCATAAACGAGAAGATATCTGCGAACAAATATAAAAAAAGCATATATCTATATGTCTAATAGAGTAACCTCCTTTTTATAAATCGGTTAAAAAATAAAAAACACCAATTGTTGGCAAAAGTAGAGAGATCATATTTTCCTAATAATTGAAACTGTATTTGAAAGTTATAAAGGAATAAAAAGTTATAAAAAGAAAATGTTG
>PQWD01009021.1:0-31309 GCA_019425675.1 Leucinodes orbonalis | reverse complement strand
ATGTAAATAAAACATATTAAATCGTTTCATATCGTATCGCGTGTTTATATCCAGAAGAAGGCAAAGACATCATGTATGAAGAAATTGAAAAACTAGAATATCTTCCTTTATCCTTTCCGTCAGAATATCGGCGCTATTGCGACGCTTTATTTATAGCGTCGCAATGGCTTAAGCTGAGACGGAACCCTGTGACCTTTTATTTGTGTTTATAGTTTTATTTAAAAAATAAGTAGGTAGTAATATGTAATGTTTTTCTCGACTGTGTATTTTTTATTGTAAAGGTCAATAAATTGTTTTTCTTTTCTTCCTCTAATTAGGTCAAACTCATGTCCAACAGTGGCCTGCGAACAATAGGAATACCTACAATAATACATACAAAACTTGGACAACCTCTTTACATTAGCACGTCGTCTGTTCATTGAACCAGAGATTTTGAGCCAAAGTCTATACTCAAACTAAACTTAAATTCCGAGGTCTTATTTTTGATTAACATAATTTATCTGTATGTCTACCCCTAAATCTTTAAAACACATTTGTTCGAACAGGTCTGTTTTTGTAAATGTATGATTGTTATAGGATAATAAATAAAAGGCAGTTTTTATTTTTATTTATTAACAATAAAGACAAATGTTCTACATGTCAGTACCGGATCGGTGAATGTCTTGACTTTGACACTTGTATCAAATCACGATTGCATTCGGCATGTTCAAGTTTGTAAAAACAAAACAACCTTGAATACATCAGTATTATAAGAAAGATATGGCGGTTTTATACCTAGGTAAATGCTAAATGTTACTAAACAGCGTAAAAACCCGTGCTTCATTATATTATTGTTAAAAATTAATTTTACTTTTTTGTGGCTTTTTTTTTGTAAAATTAGTAATTAAGCAACTAAACAAATAATCTTCTACAAACCCCATTCGTAAGGTCAACCTGCATATCTTAATGAAACTAAGAAATCGCACAATGTGACTTTAATATCTATTATGTATATTTCTAAAGGAATTTGAATCTGCGATTATAAAGGCAGTAAAACTAACAAACAAGACTTAAAATTTTATTAATCGTGTCCGTGTTCCGTATAAATGATATGTTTCATAAATAACCTTAACTTATAAATTATAAAAGCATGACCATGTAAAGGGATAAAACAGTTATGGCCTTTTAAGTTTCGAGGTACCGCTAAGTTAGAACTTGTAATTATTTAGCAATTAACCTATCAAACTACTGCAGAGTTATTGCCCTATGTATGACTGCCATGTTTCTATACAATAAAAACGGAGGAATTAATAAGGTTTAGTTCCCAAAAAAAAATCTATCACAGAGGGGTACAAGCCTGTAAATGCCCAGTGTGGATTGGCCGACTTAACGAACAACCCTTGAATCTCTTCGTAGGCGTGCGCAGGTTTCCTCAAATACATATACATTCGAAAAGACATTGGTACGTGGCGGGATTTGAACCTGCAATCTCCAAATCGAAAGGCAACAGTCCACACCAAGGAGCCACCGATACTCTGCCAACTAGTATTTGTCTAATATAAACATACCTATTGTTATCACATGCTTCTAAATTTAAATTGTGCATACAAAAAACATTATACCTTCCGAAACCCCATATTACTTACCATATGATATAAACCATACGTATTATTTTCTATTATGAGATTCTAATGGATGTGGCCTTTGAAATTACGCCCGATGCCGACATTTAGAAGCCTCAAAAGTCACGCAGTCAAGGCCGCGACCGGAGATGCGCATGCGCCGGTGATTTGTTCGACCAATGTATGGGCGATTATGGACATGGTGGAATTTTAATGTGACCTGGCGTATACGTCATTGAGGTCAAAGGATCTATATCTGATACAGACAAAACAATTTATTGTTTCAAATAGCTTGAAAATGTCTACTATGGGCAGTGGCTAACTTATTACAGAAACACTAAGTCACAGTATGCCGTAATTTCTCTGTGTATGAATCTAACAGTCTGGAAGCCAACCTTATAATGCTCGGGTAAAAACTAGGAAAAAAGTTTCTTTATGTCAAGAAACCTTTAATAAATAAATATCCATTAACATTCACACAGCGTCATCTAGTCCCAAACTTAGCATTTAGCTTGTAATATGTGTACTAAACAACGGACAAACAAGTTATATATTTTTTTAAACACATAAATATTATACATAATAACACCCAGACCAATACAAACAGACATGTTCATTCACATTCACAAATGTTTATAATGCCCGGGTATCAAACCCACTTACACCACATAGGTCATCAATAGGGCTTTAGAAAGCTTACAAATTAATAAATTTTAAAATGTTATCTAACTGCACAACAATTAAGCGTATGCATCACTTTTGGATAGACTTATCCCTCTCCCATTTTTTCTTTGGTATTAATTTGGGTTCAAGATAAGTATAGGCCTTTTTAAACATGATACCATTAGTTAGAAAAACTCCCAACATGTTTTAGCTGTTTGACTAACAAGTAAAAAGCCATTGTTGGTAAGACGTGACTTAAGGGACTCTTGGGCGATAGTTACTTAAGCGATAAGTTGGTCTTGGAAAAAATAACAATCCAAGTGAAAGTATCGGAACGTTGTGCTTTAATGGTTTTAGGATTATTCAATGTTACTTGTACTGTTGGTATCCGATTTACAAATAAGATAGCTAATTGTCTTATATAATTTAAACTGCTTCGAGATAATAGCTTTATAAGATTACGATGTTTTGAAAAATTTATAAACGAAACTTTTACAAGACGAAGCGAATAAGTGTTTTCACGCAGAGCATATTCCATTTTATAATATTATCATCATTATGATACACTGTATAGAGCAAGTCTTACTCACTCGATTTATATATAAAATAATTTTGTTTCTATAGGTACAGTCATATGGTTTTTTACACATACTATGAATGCATGATACAGAGTCGCCTGTTAGTAGACATTGCCTCGTGAAATAAGAGTGTTATACTCTTCTAGGTATGTGTTCGGGAAGAGGAAACTCTAGTAGGTAGTAGTTAGGTAAAATCATGCGCCTCAAGTAACGGTAACGCAAGGTGATTATTTCACGACTGCATCTATCATGGTCAAAATTATCACTTACCACAAGTTAATAAAAATGGACGTTAAAGTTGACTTTCTGTAATTTTCTTATTTAAGTTCAAATAAAAAATCTCCAGGACCCGGAACCCTTAGTGTAATCGCCGACGTCTCAGCCATTACACCAGATGGGTCGTCAAAACAAATCGTACTCGTATCTCTGTTGACATTTTTCCTACGTCGTCTTAGACGGCGTGGTACTCAGTATCTATTATTTATTACAGCTACTATTACTAGCTACGGTGCTCTTTTACTATGGTAAACGAAATTAAATACTTTCCATGAAACATAAATACATACAACACTTAACCGCTAAAGCAAATAAATAAAACCGACTGAATTGCTCTGTGACTAGATTCAGTTTTCTAACGTGCATAACCTTAGCCCGTTTGACTGCAAATGGATTCAGAGATATCTTTGAAAATTTTACATTCCTTACATGGCAGTGATTAATTTAGCCTATCGGTGGTTATTCTTGTTTACCTTCGATACCCATTTGGACTTTCTAAGAGCGATCTAATTACCGATTAAAGAAACTCTATGTCGACGGATGGACGCATATATAGGGTTGGTGATATTATAAAAATAAATTTAAATTACCGGGTATATACATTATTTTATTTATAGGGCACTTACTCCCATGAATAAATCTCTTTGTGTATATTTACTTTTTTTTTACTATTTGTAAATGTACCAATATGTCGCGCTATAAGATTATTCTTTTGATATAATTGTGTTTGTGACAGGCAATAATATAACTGTGATTTTATATCACGCGCAAGCAACTGCAGTATGCAGTAGTGAGCGTCGTTGGCTCATTGGTGAGGGCTGTTGTCTTCCGATCTGGAAGGCCCAGGTACAAATCCCGCCACGGAACATTGTATTTTGGAATTTTCGAAATTAAATAAGTTTATTCGATGCCCTTACGGTGAAGATAACCTCGTGAGAAAAACTGCCTCGCCTGCGAAGAGGTTCAAGTGTTATGCGTGAAGTTGGCCAATCCGCACTGGGCCTGCGTGTACGACTAAGGCCTGTAAACCCTTCACGGAAAGCTCATTTAACTTGGTGGGGACGTATATGAGTCGATTCTGATAGTCGATGAACGACACTAGCGTCCATATTTCGGGAACACTCGTGAATACGAAATTAAAATATTATGTTGGCAACCCTAATCATTCAGACAGCACCAGATGCCATATAAGCAGTCGAGTTTCCATTGAGATGTTTTTGTTAGTATCAGCGAGATCAAGGGCGTCCACATTTTACTTTATTTACGAGTTATTTGCAAAGATGGATGTTGATTTTATAAGAACCCTTATAGGCAAATTAAAACTTCACCCCATTTGTCAGATTGGAGTATGCAGTCACAGAGTTAATGAATGCCGTTTTGCAAAAGTTGATCGTACTAGTGGATTTTTACAGAATTCCTCTCATGGGTTTTAGAATTGAAGACCTAGTATAACCATTAGGATGTCTCTTTAAGCTCTTTAAAGCTGTATTAGTTGCTCCAAATTTACCTATACTTAATGTAAGTCGATCGTATCAAAACAAACGTAAATGTTCGGCATAAAAATAAACAAATTTGAGTAAATAATTGAATAACGTATATAAATAATCTGATGAAGCTGCAGTCGTCAGACGATGCGTCACAATACCGGCAGCTCAATAGACGTATATCCAGTTCCTTGCGATGCGATGTTCGTCACTTTAATACAAAGTGTATTAAAGGGGCAATAGAATAGAACAGAGGTACGAAGGTGTTTGCGGGGAACATGTCTATTGGGCAAAGCCAGCTGATTAGTTTGAAGACCGACGGCGGAAATGTAGTCTTATCCAAACCAGAGATTTTGAGGGAGATTGAGAAGTTCTACAGCGAGTTATATACGCTACACAGATTCCCGCTTAAACTTAGCCGAAGACCCGAGAGCTAAGTTAACCCGACACCTTTCTGAGGATATCCCGGAGGTCACCTTGTGCGAGATTAGGATGGCTCTGAAACAGCTCAAGAGTAATAAAGCTCCCGGGAGGACGGAATTACCGCAGAGCTTTTGAAAGCAGTGGCACGCCCGTGCTTAAGACCCTTCAGAAGCTCTTTAATTCCGTAAATGATGATATGACGCCTAAAGGTGGAGCAATGGCGTGATGGTGCTCTTTTCAAAAAAGCGACAAAACCTTGTTGAAGAATTATAGACCCATCACGCTATTGAGTCACATTTACAAGCTGTTTCTAGAGTCATCAACCGTCTCGCTAGTAGGTTTGACGACTTCCAGCCTCCCGAACAAGCCGGGTTCCGCAAAGGCTTCAGCACCATAGACCACATACATACGCTGCGGCAGGTTATACAGAAGACCGGAGAGTATAATCGGCCATTATGCTTGGCGTTTGTGGACTATGAGAAAGCCTTCGATTCGATCGAGACTTGGGCTAGTCTTCATGCCCTCCAACGGTGCCATATCGATTACCGCTATATCGAAGTATTGAGAAGTTTGTACGAGAGCGCCACTATGTCAGTCCGAGTACATGAAGAGCTTACACAACCTATCCAATTGCACCGAGGAGTGAGACAGGGAGACGTTATATCTCCGAAACTGTTCACAGCTGCGTTGGAAGATATGTTTAAGCTGCTCGATTGGAAAGGACTTGGCATCAACGTCAATGGCGAGTACATCACTCATCTTCGATTTGCCGATGATATAGTAATCATGGCAGAATCCATGGAGGATTTAGGTACTATGCTCAATACCCTTAACAGAGCTTCGCAACAGGTGGGTCTTAAAATGAACATGGACAAGACGAAAGTCATGTCTAATATCCATGTTGTGCCCATACCAATATCAGTTGGAAGTTTTGAACTCGAAGTTGTAGACGAATATGTGTACCTGGGACAAGTAGTTCAAATGGGTAGGTCCAACTTCGAGCAGGAGGTTTCTCGTCGAATCCAATTAGGATGGGCAGCGTTCGGGAAGTTAAGGGAGATCTTTTCGTCCAAAATACCTCAGTGTCTGAAGACGAAAGTCTTTGACCAGTGTGTGTTGCCGGTTATGACATACGGAAGTGAAACGTGGTCGCTTACTAAGGGCCTCTTAAATAGGCTTAAAGTTGCTCAACGTGCTATGGAAAGGGCTATGTTAGGTGTTTCCCTACGCGATAAGATCCGGAAACAGATATCCGTAGGAGAACTAGAGTGACCGACATAGCCCACAGGATAAGCAAGTTGAAGTGGCAGTGGGCAGGGCACATAGTGCGTAGAACCGATGGCCGATGGGCGGAAAGGTTCTCGAGTGGCGTCCGCGTAACGGAAACGAAGCGTAGGCCGACCCCCAACCAGATGGACTGATGATCTGGTTAAGGTGGCGGGTAGCAGATGGATGTCAACTGCAAGGGATCGGTCCGCGTGGAAATCATTAGGGGAGGCCTTCGTTCAGCAGTGGACTTTCTAGGTTGTAATGATGATGATGATGAAATAATCTGATATAATAAAGCAGACATTTAATTGGTATTATTTTTTAACATAAACACAGATTGTATATAACATATTTAATATTGAAATCTATAAAACATTGTTTATAGACTTAAACTTGTTTTGTCAACGCAATTAAATAATATGAATTAGAATTAATAAACGATTCAAATACGTAATAGCTCATAAAATATACTAAACAAAAACTGGTTATACGTGATCGTTTCTACTTTTCCGTGGCTCTATGTCTCAAAGTTGACAAAACTCCAATGTTCAAGAAATCAGCTGTGTCTGATGTACAATGCAGAAGAATTTCAAGACATAATAGTTAAAAAGCATAGTTTTAAGTTAGTCACTAGGCAAGTTAAAAAGTGTTTTTTTACGCTATTAATGGAATGGGATTTCCACTATGCTCGATTGATTGTAAGAAACCATGCATATGAACATAACATGGCAGGTGCAGTGTTTAAGGAAACCAATTCAACAGCTATACATGACAGATGTTTTGTATATTATACCAAGTAACTTTATTATCTACGGAACTCTTTTCCCAGAACATATAAATGTTACAACACCTCTTCTGACGTTTGATATCTCGCACTATAGTGACCACTTAGGGACTCAGTACCGAGCCTATCACAATATATATTTTTAACAATATTATGTGGTAGATGATACAGCAGTTAACATAACTGCATTTGTGCTATCCTGAATAAGTCTGTTTATAACCACAAAATTTACTTGTACCCTGAATAAGTTATTTATCTGAGGCATAAACATGTTCAATTCAAATTTTTATACGGAATTCTAAACCCATTTGTAAGTCATCATTCTTATAAATATTCTATACAAAACTGAATTTAAGTAACGATCCGTCCGCGTCTTCTTATACATATTTATTGGATGTGATTTTCCACCGAACGACCAAAGTTTTTTATAACGAATGAATGCGACCATATATTAAATCCTAAGCATACCTGGCGGGATCTTACGTAATCCGAAAGTTAAGTAATAGTACGAATATTCATCGTGTCTGTTGATGACAAGTTCCAAATATTTTATGGGTGTATATTTTTGGATTATGTTAATGAAATTATATTCATTATTTCTGTAAAGAGGTTTGTGGTAATGAACATTTTTAAAATTTTGGATATTACCTTTGCGACATTACCTACAAATTGGGATACGTTCCTACAAATAGTGTAAGTTCGATTTGTTTTAAATGAGGGTTTAGAAATGAAACAAATTTGTAAGCCGATACCTATAATGTACTATAGTACACCTTACTTATTTTAAGGTTGTCTCGGGTTTTCCACCGTAATACGTTCGCCTTGATAGCGTTGATGATCATTCGGTTGACGATAAAGAATTCAAAAACTATCGCAATACTCAATCATCGGATAGATGACCCATAAATTATAATATCGAGTCTCTTCGTACTAAAGGTACGCTATTTACCCTGCCTGTTATTATTGCTAAGGCATTTCATAACGAAATAAATATAAATTTCTACAAGCATTGAACTTAAAAGTTATTAAAGGAAGTTTTCTTTAAAAATCTTTTGACCCACCGGAATAATCATGACGAAACAGAAAACTTGTATAAAACTTTTTTGTATTAATGATATATAAGGATAAATATGTGTTCCCATAATATTATTTCTATCAATATGTACAAAGGATATTTAATATAAACACAATCAAAAATATACGCATGTTCCATACTAAATTGAACAATAACCACACCCAAAAACATGGACCAAGTCTAATCACCAAACTAAACGCTATCCGTGAGCTTGTCATAGATCGATGTGCCAATTAGTGTAATTAACTAGCAATTTGTTTAGTAAGCTTAATTTGTAACGGTTGAGAGCATACGGCACGAGCCTTCTGAGCAAAATCGGCGATTGTNTAGACAATATCTAAGTGTACTTATTGTGTGTAGCTATAACGCAAATATGGCAGTAATGATTGAAAAAAGAATTAGATAGACATAATAAAATGCAAAAGACGTCTGATTGACAGGCAGATCCTTTTACACCTTCACAATTAAAAATGAAAACAACAGCTTTTATAACACTGCTAAAACCCTACTAATACTATCATCATCATCAGATCATTAAACGTCCCCACCGAAGGGCACGAGCTTACCTGTATAGGGTGATTAGGCCTTAGTCGTCCACGCGGGCCGAGTGCGGATTGGACGACTTCAAACACAAGCTTCGAATGTCTTCGCAGGCGTGCATAAAGGTTTCCTCACTGTGTTTTCCTTCACCGTAGGAGCGTCGGATAACGTACATATATTTTTGAAAATTCGAAATCACACTGGTACGTGTCGAGATTTGAACCACAGCCATCCCGGTAGGAGGGCGACAGTCCACACCAATGAGCCACCGACGCTCTTATACTTATACTATACTTAGTGGCAATTGAAAAAGATTTTTTTTATGATAAATGCGGGATTTGTAAACTCGAAATTATATCCCGGCCAGCCGGTGAATTCACTTTTGCGTAGATGTTCTACAATGCTGTTTCAATTCAGTTTAATAATGTTTTAGTTATAATATGTTTCAGACCCGTGAGTCCATATAAATATAGTAACAATTTCCGAACAAAACTAATATAAGTAACGCATTCATGTGGATAGTCCCCGCCTTGAGTAGAGCGGTGATTCCTATCGGTCAACAAAGACCTCGAGAATAGTGTTGGTGCTGCCACGTAAGCGGGGCTAGTGCTGAAGCGCGCCTTTTTCTCATGATGGAGGTACAGTCATTTATTCGCATTCCCGACACACTGCACTGCAACGGTAACCCCTACAGTATACATACATACGATGTCAGCTACGACATTAAAGATTTTTATCCCGGTGCGTTACAAATGTTGTTGATATAAAATATTTCTTGTAAGCGATCACACAACTTGATAGAGATACCGCGCAACTCAATAGATAAACAATTGTTGAATTGAATAGAAAGAAATAAAATAATGCATGGATTTTGACCTTCCCCCAAACATTCATTGAAACACATTTATTGGGAGTAATAACCAAAACTCATCGTTGATACAAAGACTTTAGAACGATTACAAGCAAGAAAATGTTTGCAAACAAATTAATTGCGAAGGATATACGAACAAGTTTGTCCTTTGTTTAGATTAATAACAACTCAGTACCCAAAACTGTCAACATAGAGAACAAAGTGAGTATAAAATTAGGTACAATTTATTAAATTAGAACGAGATTATGTCACCTTGTTTAAAGTGTAGTCAGGGCTTGTCAACTGTATTTACACTTCTAAACCAAATATAATGGATGACGTATGTAATTATAAAAAAGTTTGTTCTTATTATAAGAAAATAAAAATTAAAATATGTGTCTAGGATTACATTCTTATAATCTACTCGCTTAATTTAGGACAAATGCGTGATTGTCTGTAGTTGTTTGTTTAAAATTTTGATTCAAATTTAAATACAAATACAAGGTTCTCACATTGCAATACCTCTATAATTTATATAGTTTTAAAGACCGAAATTAAAAGACAAGGAATTCCCATAGTAAAAGTCGAATCCATCAAATAAAAAACGTTTAACAAAATTGGGTAAGTCGTAAGAATATTCTCACAGAGTAAGATAATAACGTACAAGGCCACTTCACAAGTAGCAGGTTGCAAGTGACTTAGCGAGTGGATAGAATTGAAATGTCCATGTTTCATTTCAATTTACTGACGCGAGCACTTACGGAGCGTGAAGTCCGGGCGGGGGGTGGATCTGAATACTTCACGAATTCATTGCAGGTGTCGACAGTCGTTTCACGTCTCCTGAGATTTCACCTGCATATTCATGCTCTCAGTTAGCTATTGTTGGGATCCCATACTTTTGGACTGACAGAGACAAAAATATGTTGTTAACTTTCTTCAAATTCTAACCTCTCGACCAATTTGCCAATGATATCCATCGTTTCTGCATCAGGTTGCAATCAGGTTAATTTGGTGCAAATTGATGATATATTCTTCTAATTTTATTTGTAGGTATAGCATCATTCTAAAACGGGTATCTATATTAAAGCTCAAACAAACTCTTACGTGGTATTATATGATGATGATCATAGCTTTCCTTTTCAGACTCACAGGTGATTTGATCCTGCAGTGCCCTATCCAAATTGGAAACTTCTTACAACATAAATATCAACGTATTATTCAACGTATTACCCAATATAGTCCCATGAAATAGGAGTGTTATGCATTTCTGTGTTTTAGACAGTTGGCATGTAGCTAGTGAACGTGCTGGATATAAAAGACAAAACATAAAAATGGCGAAAATTATTTTTAAAGCCACTAGCACCGACTTCTTATATGAATAATTACTCTCAATCAATGCAGCACTGCGCCGATCACCCGAGACAAGAGAGGATATTAGGTCTCTAATACCCGGTAATTTTACAAGTACAATGTAATTTGTAATCCACAATACAAGAACTTAGGTTTCGAAGCTGTTAGTCCATACATAAATACAGCGCTAGTATTCTCATTTATAATATGAGAGGTAGGCAGCGCAAAGGCACATTGGATTCAACTATAAAGGGTTGGAGCACTATCCTCTGATTGCCTTGCGGTTAGGTGATTACACCAGCTATCCCTGAGATCAAGGGGGATTAGGCCGGCACTATGTTAACTAACCTATCAAGGTGTTAATTGAGAATTAGGAAGGTTTATAAGTACAATATTGATATATTGGGCCTTTAGTGAATTATAAGTTCTGTTACTAACAATGTGAAAAACAAAGCTGGGCAATTAAGACTCTAAGACGAAATAAAACGTTTCCTTTATGAAGCATAGAAAAGAACAAAAGTAGATTTATAATCTACTTTTGTTCTTTTCTTCACAAAGAAAGTAATTACGTGAATAATCGTAAAATATAACTGGACGTTTCTAATTTATAGAAGTGAAATACCAAAACAAAACAAGGTAATGTTATAAGTTTTATTAAAATTTAGAAATTGAACTCGTGTCATTGATTCAACAAATATGTTTTCGACATTTATACCTTTGAGTTTAATATAAAAATTCTAATGTCTTGATGAAGAAGTGTTAGCATGAACTCAGAAAAAAAAGGGCCATAAGCTGAGGCAGAGCACATTTTGACCACAAGCTTGTTTTCTGTTTTATTAACGTTTTTTTTATTTTCAAACATTTAAATTATATTGTGGTATTGCTGATATTGTCTTGTTTTTAATATTTCTGTCCTTTCTGTGGAAAGTTTCTTTTTCTTAGATATAAATGTATTTTATGTGTTGTCTTATTTTTGTGGTCGATTAATGATTGTTTTATTTTAGCCCACAGGATAAGCAAGTTAAAGTGGCAGTGTGCAGGGCACATAGTGCGTAGAACCGATGCCTGATAGGGCGGTTCTAGAGTGGCGTCCACGTAAAGGAAAACGAAGCGTAGACCGACCTCCAACCAGATGGACTGATGACCTAGTTAAGTGGCAGGTAGCAAAGGGGATGTCAACTGCTAGGGAATAGTCCGCGTGTAAAACATTATGGCAAACCTTCGTTCAGCAGTGGACATTTTAGGCTGTACATGATGCTGATGATGTAACAATCTACTGTTATGGTACCATACATTATAAAAGCCTCTGGTGTATGCTGCCAAGTAGCCGTTATGGACTTGCTAATGCTAAATAGCGCTATAGAAACATCTGACAAGCAGTGAACGTTACGGTTGTAGCATGCAAAACCTACCAGCAGTCGAAAACCATGTCATAGTTATCAACAATATGAACACGATTACTCGAAATTTTTGGGCCTCAAAAACAAAAGAACATTTGTTTTTGCTTGCCATTAGAACAGATAATACACTTACTACAGAAATGCTCCTTTATACTGATGATGGTAATGATCTGCCAAGATTTTTAATCTTGGAGCATCAAACCTTTTTTACAAAGTACCTTGTGAAGACAAATTTACCAATATTTATTCTTCAATTATTATTTACTTATTGTTTCTACATCTAAACCACGTTGATGACAAAACCTAGGGGGCACCATGTTTAGGGTTATCTATGTGGATATCCGGAAAGCTTAAATGACAGCTCATCCGCAAAATATTTTATCCCCTGACGAACTGTCACACTTTTCCAATTGTTAGGCGTCCATTCATCCGCAACTGGTGTCGCTTAACGCTTTTTTTTTCCAGTACCATATTTTTTAGCTTTTCGCTGATAACCTGCAAAGTTTTATCAGGTAATCTTAATGTAGATAAACCAGCTCTTTACAGCTAAGAAACTATGTTTTGTGTACGCTACTTGTCAAAATATTTGGCTACTTCCTGGAGTGACCGACCCTAATTTCGACAAATACTTCATAATCAGTTAGTAATATGTATGGCTTGGCTGTTCCGTTATTGACATCAGAACAGACTAAACGTTCGCATCACCTCCACGACGGCTCGATGGCGCTGTGTGAATGTCAGTGGATATTTATACTTATTTATATTTTTATATTATGACGGCTTACTTAAAAGCACAGATATTCCCGTACAACATAGATAGATTCAAAATATAACGAAGTTTTGGTATTTCATAGACAATGCAGGACAATCTCGTCGCATGGTGGTTCCAGTAATACATGTAAGGCAACAGCCCATGAACGGGAGCCGTATGTGCTGCTTTACTTAGACGCCCCGCACCGTAGACCACTTATTACTAAATTTACAAGTTAAAGGGCTCTCGCCCACCTTTTAAGCATGAAGAAAAATGGTTAACATAAAAGGCTTTGCGTACTTCCGGATAGAATGTTTGTAATGCCTTTTCCAGCTTATGTACAATGTTGGGGTTTTGTCTATCTTCACTAATTATAATTTAAAATAAAACTCTTCATATGTTCCCTTCATATACACCTGACGTTATAATATTCCCATAATAGAAAACTTAGCACTTACCATGTCAAAAGAATTTTTATTTGGCAAAGAATTCTAATTTTAAATTAATTATATATAGAAACATGGATTATTTTGTTTACCAGTAGTCACTTGTTTATTGATTAGTGTAACATTTTTATCGCATTTTAATCTTTTTCGTCAACATGAATACGTTAAAAATTCGAGTAGTCGGAATATGAGTACCGTTGTGGCAACGCGGCACGCAACATCAAAAAATGAAGCTCGCGGTCGTCCAAAGACTTTGGTTGACAATGTTGAATTAATGACGATTGTGGAAGCTGATGCTACACAATCTACGGCTTAATTAGCAGCAGCTTTCGACGTAAGCGTCAAATAATATTCAAAAGGTCCATTTACGTCGAATTGGCAAAAAGATTGACAAATGGGTACCCCACGAACTCAGAAAGTAAAAAACTCAGGGCAAAGTACTCGTCGACACCTGCTTTGCACTGCTCAAAACACAAATGACTGAATTTTGAACCGAATTGTTATCTGCGATGAAAAATGAATTCTGTCTAGTAACCGCAAGCGCCCAGCAACTAGGTTGGATCTTGGTTCAGCACCTTAACAATGCCCAAAACAAAACCTTACCCCTAGAAAAATGATGGTCACTGTTTGGTGGTCTAGCGCCTGAAAGGTTTATCACAGCTTCTTACTAAACGGCATGAGCATTACTGCAGAGGAACTGAACACTGGCACATCTCCAACCAGCATTGGTCAGTCGTTCCTCCCCGCTGCTTCTACACAACAACTCATGTCCTCACACTGCACAGCAGTCGGTCTCCAAGTTGCAAGAACTGGGGTTGGAAACTCTCTTACAAACTCTCTCTTACAAATATATTTCGATTATGTAATAAAATCGAAGATCAGTCAATAACAGAAAGGGAATTACGTGCTCCAATTACGTAACGTATTATACTTCTAATTAACTCCGTAATCCAATTCCGTTTGAGCAACTAATCTCAGCCTTTATGGGGGCGATATTGGACCCCATTCAATTATATGGTAATAAGATAATATCTACTTGTTAAGTTGGATATCAACAATAATTTTCTTCCTAAACCAAAAAACGTATAACAAAAAAAAGTCACTAATTAAAGACTGGTCAGAATAATTTACGTAACGGATTAATTCGGGAAGAAAATAATTATATACGGGCCGAACGCCTAAACATAACTTCTGAAACACGGAATCATCTTTCTTTTCGGACAATCAAGTTATTTAGTCAGCAATATCCGAACCAAACTCAAAAAATTCGCACAAATTGACTTTTCCCATTCGAACCGACGACCTCGGCTCACGCAGCGATCAAGGCGGAAATCTGTGCCCACTAGACCATGGAGCAGTTAATCCGATAATTTCATTTCATTCAAGAATACATGAGATAATATTTTTTGTATCATTTTTTTTACTTTGATAGAGATTATGCCGAGAGTAGTATCTCTGATTCATATTTATCATGAAGATGTAACTTTCCCGAATGTCCTCAACGCAAGCTGCCATACCTAAAGTACAAAGTGTACCAACCTGTTGCTTAACTGCTATCAAAGTTACAGTTTGAGTTAAAAGCCTTACATGGGTTACATAACACATAGCAGGTGTCGCCGAACTAAGAGTATGCCGTTGCTAAGCCCGAATTAGTTTCGGCTAAACTAAATCTCTTGGTGTTTAATGAAATTAATTCTAAGATATATTCACGCCCGGTTTCTTGGGTTTTAATCCTTGATACTCCTAAATCCAGTTATCTAGAACTGTTTAACGTATGATTTATTTGTATATTAAACGGTAATATATGTTCGTAACTTAATCTTCAAAACGGTTGTACTTTTATATATGTATTTCTTATAATATTAACAAAATCATATTCATATTGTCAGAATTAAGTTGCATTATGAAACTGTAAAATGGATCTATCTTTCATAAATATATTTTATATTTTGATCCTGTAAAGTCACAGTTTTGTGTAATTTGCATATTTATTACAAATCGTAGCCCAGATTACATACATACCAATATATATACTAAATCTATAAAAGCTATGTTACTAAATTGCAGGAGAAAAAATGTAACCAAACCTTAATCACTTAATTATTATTACATAAACGAGAACACAGAGAATGAAGAAACATTACATAAAAAATTGACAGGAATTGTAGACTTACGTGTAAAACTCATACAAAGCGACCAAGTTTACGTTGGCCAAGTTAGTTTACTTTCAGAGGAATTAAGCTGCACCTTAGCACTGAATACTAAATAGAATTCGGGGATCTGAGTTCACTCAACTTGCGGCAAAATAACTAATCAGAGGAATGTGTAATGACTTTTTAGTTTGAAGAGTTTGTCGCACGGCTGAAGCACGCTCAAAGTATCTTTTGATATAAATTCGCAAGCGTAACTTGATGAATTTTAAACAAGATTAAAATAAATACTAATATTATTGCATATAGCTTTTCTTGAAATACCAGATACTATTTACATTAAACAATTGTTTTTGTGTTGACTTTAGAATGACTGATGATAAGAAGCGTCAGTTAGTACCCATCAAAAGGACTGATAGCCTGGCCAAGGATAGCGGTTTGCACGGATATGTTGGCATAAAAGGCTATCATTATCAGCAGCTCATTAAACGTCCCCACCGAGGGGCATGAGCCTACCCGTATAGGTTGATTAGGCCTTAGTCGTCCACGCAGGCCCAGTGCGGTTGGCTGACTTCACGCACAACCTTTGAATGTCTTCGCAGGCGTGCGCAGGTTTCCTCACAATGTTTTACTTCACCGTAAGACGTGAATAACGTACATATATTTACGAAAATTCGAAAATACTTAGTGCGTGGCGGGATTGAACCTTAAAAGGCTATTGTATATGTTTAAATATGCTACCAAATGATGATAAGTTTAGGATTTGTTGTATTGTTATCAACTTCTGTATATCTATTGTTACTTTTTGTTGGGATAAATCATGTTCATATCTGTAGTTTTTGTAACCAGTCAACTGAGGTTTTTAATCGATACTTCGCAAAAATTTCACTTTTGACTGCTGCATATTAAGTATGTATAGCCAGTAAATCCTCCGTTAGTTTCTTCTTAAACACCACTTTTGACGAAATTGTACATAGTAAATCATTGCTCTTAGTGTGAATATTCGTCCAAATTCTATATTTATAAACTTACTTATCTTTCTATATTTATATACTGACTAATTAACGCTTAACCGCTTTTAAATTGCAAGATGGCAACATTTCTATATTTTGAAAAGGATAATTTATTCTATATTTAAACCACTAATTGGCCCTATGGGGGTGTAAATATAATAATACAATTTACCATTATAACAAAAGCCATCAAAACCTCAACGCAAAATTGCACGGTAAGTGCTTAAAGCCAATTCCAAGTAAACCTTATTATTTTAGCGTTTACGAACTTGAAATGAGTAACGACTAACTTTACCGAATAGTTTTTCACTGGAATGTCTGAGAGGAAAATAAATATTTAATCCGAGTTACTAACTTGAGGATCTACTTAGAGTAAAATGGCCGCCGTCAAAAATATAAACTTTGATTGAAAACATGTTATATTCTTATGTAACATGTTTTCACCACAATCAGTGTAATTAAAAAAATGATGAAATAATTAATAGTAACTTTTTGGTAACTTAAACTAGACCCTTGAACGCCCCGGGTGCTATAGCGACTAAACCGTATGGGGCAAAATTTTGTATCTATGGATTACCGATCGACTGGTAACCGTAGGTTAGTGATATAAACTACCGTTTAATCATTAACCGCCAGGATTTGCTAGAAAACGTATTGTTTTTGTTAGATATATGCGTGAGCGGCGGTGTTATGATATAACAGACAAAAAGTTAATAATTTAAGATATTTTAACTATTACAAAAAACATTATAAGAACGTTTGATAGAGGTTCAATTATAACTCACTAACAACTTTAACACTAGTCTAGACACACAATTAACAAGATCAAGAAACCACTTTGTAATCGTGTAATTGCATTGGCTCAACTTCGTAGCGTAGATTTACAATAGTTTAAGTTATCACAATCTCGATCACCAGATAGGTGACTGAAAATATAAGTATCACATTTACTAGGTGGTACCACCCCAATACCAGATATCGTCCCGTGAATCAGGAGTATTATGCACTTTTGTGTTTCTGTCGCACTGCGACATTGCCGGAGAATGATAACTGTCTATCAGTTGTTGGTCTCCGTCAATGCCGCTCTGGCATGGTCAGACGTATCACTTACCATAAAGTGAGCTTCTTGTCCTGTAATACTTTAAAATAAAAAACACCTTTTTCAGCCATAACTACTCTTCTTACTTACGTATTTGTGACTACTTTACAATCCGCGATTGGTTCAACATCATCAGCTCATTAAACGTCCCCACCGAGGGGCACGAGCCTACCCGTATAGGGTGACTAGGCAATTGGTTCATTCCTTCCTAATATTTACATAGGCATAACCTGTGACAAGGTCTTCCTTGCAGTGATAGGCTTATTGTTAATAATGGTGCATTTTCTAAATTGTTACGTAATCTTACGGACCGATGAATAATTTTGTAGAAAAACAAAATTCATGATTACATAAGCGTTACATATAGTAATATGATAGAGATATACGTAACTATTCATACACATAATATGCAATGTCTGAAAATAAAAATAGTATGTATAAAACTCGCATATTGAATGCAAATACCCTAAAATAAATCTCTAATGTAGATAACGCCAAGAACCTCGTTTACTTAGGAGCATTTTAGCTAATAAAAGGAAACAGTGCAAAGAAATACATCGCCTTTGATGTTTGCCATGTTGAAAGTGTATTATGTCGAAAATACGTCTGCATGTGACGTGGTTTACTCAGGCCGTTCGACCCTTATGTTACGGAAACCTTTAGTTAAATGTGCCGAAACTATTTGGTTACAAGGACTTTCCGTTAGCACACTTTGGTTTCCTTTGCCTTATTTAAAACATCGAGTTTTAAACTATTAAGCATGCGTTAAAAAGGTACAATTTTACGCCCAAAGACACAAACTTGTAAATTAATTTCATTGTTTTTAGGGAAATATAGCTGTTTTGCTTTTTATACGACTAAATACGGTTTTATACGATATTATTGTTTCTGGTGACTAAACATTTACGTCATAGCTTAGAAACTGGTCACAAACAACCACATGAGACATTATCTAATTCCGATATTTGACTAAAGTAATGCAACTTGAAATGCTGATGGTGCACCTTGCTTTTAGCAAACGCGCAATCCATGCTTGCATGCGAAGACAATACTTGATGATGAAACTGAATATTACTTACACACTCATACCCACATAGATATTCACACGTACAAGTCTACTTTCATACTTTCCATCCTTTCATGTTGCTAATGCTACAAAATTTTGTAGAGAAGAAGTTGCATTTACCTATGTTTGCCAATAGTTTGTGTAAACTTTGTAAGCGCGTTTCAGATTCACGTTTCTAATTGGCTGTCCCCAATGAGTTTGAGGTGAATTCTCTCTTCAATGACATATACAAGAGACACTTTTAACGACCGATTTGGTGTAATATCTAATGAAGTTGGCAACTAACTACAACAAGGGTTCTTGGCTCTGTTGCTTGGCAAACATAACATTTGTCTTATTTTAATTTTCAAATAAGGAATTCATTTTATTTTATTTGGATTGTAGAGAGATTTATATTTTTGAAGTTCCAAATAAGTAAACATTATAGCGCCAAATGGTCATAACATGAAATATAAAATTCTAATTTATTCTCCTATTCAACATATCGCAGTCCACTGCTGAATATAGGTCTCCCCTATTTTGCGCCAGATATCCCAGTCCTCCGCTATATCATTAGGAAACAACAAATAACAGGGTAGTCCAAAGTTAAATCTTTGTTCCAAAGCATTTCATGGGAACCTATGATTAATAATAACTTTATCTAGCGGCTTTAACTAAGTAAAAGGTGCTTAATCGTAACTTAAATTGCATTTACGACCAATCACATATATAACCTGTTCCCAGACTGATAACGTGTACAAATTAACGAACATCTTGATACATTACGTTGAACAATATGCTTATTAGATACAATCCGGAGACAAATCGCGAGTAAACATCTATGTAATATGACGAATGAATCAATTGATTGCTATGCTAATAATTTGGACGGAACGTGTGAGCGCATACTCTAGACGATAATGGAGGGCGATATGACATAAGTATGCACTAAATAGTACGATATAGACTTAAGATATAGTCACAATAAAAGGATAATCAAACAACAAATAAAATAAATATGTTTGTATGTGAATGGTTGAGTAGTTCGATAAGACGCATACTAAACCAAGGTTCCCGGGACTTCGTGAAGCAGTGAAGTATGAACATTTGTGTGCTTGAAATGTCTGTTCGTATTGTTTTGTGCTTTTTATATAATTTATGTATTATGTCAAGATAACATCAATCGGTACTAAGTTTTGCAATTTATCACATGTTTTTATTGCGATCAGTATACATAAAAAGACATAAGAAAACCGTACAAGTCCATTCCATTTGTACATTAACGATAAAATATTCGTCAAATGTATCGACAGGTCGTCGAAGCCCGTAGACAAGTGCCGGGATGTCTTAACAATATCGGAACAAAGCGTCATAAATATGCATTCCATCAAACAATCGGGGATCGCAATATTCAATATCAACGTGGAATCCAACATTTTCAACAAAGTGTCTCTCAGTGGAAAATTGAACGGAATCTGAATATTCCGCGGCAATTTTGAAAAAATATGTAAATCTATTCGTGGGGAGACGGCGACTATTTTCATAAATTGATTGCTTCGGCCCGATATCAAAGGAATTGCAATATTGAATTATTGACTTTATAAGGGTCTCAGTGAACAGGTGGGATAATTACTACAACTTGAGTTAAACTCGATATTAATATTTCTTACTTCATTTTTAGAATCTAATTTCGATGATCAAAATGCATTAGCTTTGTTTAATAGTTCATAAATTTTCATGTAATACAAGTATACATTTCTTTGTACATGATAAATATTGGTTCTTTCACATTCATAATCATTGTTTATTTGTTCAAGGAATGGAAAAATCATACATTGTGTCTAGATTTCTGGCGTTCAAAGGTTTAAAAGCATAACTGTTATGTACAAATAGGTGACATTTATATACCCTCGGTAAAGACAATGATATTCTGTTTATATAAAGGTAGATACGCCATCCGTGCCTCAAAAACGAACCGCCGAAGAGAGTACAGTTTCTACTCTTTTGTTTAGGTAAATGTGTTCGACATTCGAATTATGTGTGCTGTCGCTGCATTCGGAATATTTTTTTCGATTGTTTTGTAAGCATATCACGAATACATACTTTTTTACATCATTGTCTTCAGGTAAAACATTGTAATTTACTTATTTACAGACGTAATAAGTATCCGATAAACAACTGAATTGAAAAGAGAATTGTGCTTCACGTGAGATTGGTTAAATTGGCAGAGCGCAGCTAGACCCCGTTTGCGATTTCTATCTGTTGATTCATTGGAACATTACTATAATATATACTATCTGAGGGATTCCTCCGCCCATTGGCAGCTTATTTGTACCAATGGCTTTATTCTTTACTAGAACAATACTGGAATCGCAATTTCGGGAGGTAATTACGAATGTTATCATAGCCATGAATTTATGAATACGAGTGTGCACACGGAAATTCGAAAGCGATTCTATGCATACATTTTGTTTATAAGTCCAATTGGGGAACGTAATACGAAAATGTTATTTTTATATTATTGAGTATCATATCAATATTTAATTATATTGTTGTAATCGACCAAATTCGGGGATTCGAGAAATTATAGAGAATATTTTATTATACGTTTCCTGGAGATTTAATATAAGCGTTTTAAGGGTCTACTACTTATGAAAATTCAATGAAAGTATTTTTAGACTAAATCGAGAGGAGAGAAATGACTATACCGATAAAAAAGAGGTTGTATTAATTTTTATACGGAGAAATTCCGCCGCTATGAAATTGTATCGGCTCAGACAGCATTAATCCGATTATGAAGATACTACTCGTGTAAAGATTTATCTATCCTAGAAATAGCAACGAATAAATAAACTCATTAAGCAATGAGTTTAAATTTTATGTATGTAAATATTACTAACTACAGAATAGTTCATTAGAAAACCAACGCAATTTTTTACTCAGGTGAGCTTAGATTTCTAACTACACTTTTTTGGTTTGCATCAGCTGGTATAATACAGGTGAATTTTTTCTAGAATCCACCACGGAACAAGACTTTAAAACATTCACGACGTTAAGGGAGACTTCAGTAATACTAAATATACAAGTAGGCTTAAGGTATGGTGCCACTTGGTGGAAGACTCGGTACTCTAAGCATCATTTTACATGAAATGTTTTAGTGCGATGTTGAATCACTTACTGTCAGGTGAATCATCTCCTTTTGCTTTCGTATAAAATAAAAAATATTTTTAAACTTGAAAATGATAGAAACTCTTTGGTGGGCAAGACTTAAATCTTGAATCCCGAAGCTTGCTTCGACGCCACACGTGCCTTTCAATGAACCAGCTATTATTTGGCCCGAGAATATGAGGAGTTTAAAGACATAACAATTATCTCAATTTCCAGAAAGTCAAACACTTTCAATAAGTCCATCACATAATTTGAATTATCAAGCTGATTCAAATTATTAACATTTTAAAGTAAGCGTCAGTACCGCTGGTTGCCTGTATCATCGAGCATTAAGAGCATAATCGAAGATTGCTACCTAATTACTAGTATTTGCTAGTTTAAAAAATAATGCTGTCTATAATACATTCTGAGAAATTAAATGTTTTCAGACATCAGAAGGGCTGGTTGCCTCTTGTTTAGCAATAAACACACTGAGTTTCTGAAAGTGTCATGAACAAAAATGAGCGTTAAGGGTAAACCAATTCTTACGGACGGCATAAGTAATCCTTTCTCATGGAGACAAAATGTAGGCCCAGAATTACAACTTAAAGGTTGTTTTCATATTCTACCTTTTCCCTCATGTATTGCGTAGAAGAGTTATAATAAGCTTCAAATATCATAAATCTCTCGTATAATATGTATGGTAACTAAACATAATATTGCTTGGGGCAGATGTTTGTACGACAAACACAATCATTCATTTGTTTTTGATTTCTGGTTGTAAAAATATTTGAGTTTGTTTATTGATTATATTTATAGATGCCTATAATACACAGCATTCCCATAGATATTTAAGGGGTTCGAGCTTTTCACATATACTGGTACAGGTTGTAATGTAAGAACTAACATCAGGGTTTGTCAACAGTAGTAGGCAATTAAAAGAAATCCGGAAAGAATTGAAGAAATAAATATCTAGCTTCAATTTAAGGCCCCAAGCCCCTTGCTTGTACGAACTACGGGTTAACATACTTATAACTGATTGACTGTCTTCCATAATTTTTCCGTGCTTCGAAGGGAACGTTATGCGTCGGTCCTGGTTACAATCTTAGGATTGGTCAATTACGGCCCAAACTTCCCCTTAGCTATCCTCTGCTGGAAGCCTATAAAGCTGATGATGTATATAGGTACATAGAAACAACCTAACCAATACACACAAATGTTTTGACTTTATACGGATCGGAACTGGAACCCTTGTTGCAATCCCCGACTTCAAAAGTTTCAAAACTGACATGTTCCAATGCATAGCAGGAAATTTCATTATTTTTTCAGTCCTTAATCTAAAATATACGAATCAGTGAATAATGTAACAGTTTAATATTGAAACACAAAAAAAACGTATGTTACGTTTGGCTATATTCGTAGTAATCAACACAACTCGTTCTCTAATCATGCCATTTTCCGACGTGTAAATTGAACAAATGCCAAACGCCAATATCAATATGGTTCGAATCCAATCAACAATGGGTCATGAAAAACAAACTAGTTGCAATTCACAGTACGAATCGAATGGATTTAGTATTTTTACACATGGTATTGCTTTTATATAATTTAAATAACAAATTGTTGTCCGATAACTGTTTGTGCGGCGGATTCATATTTACATTTATACAGCGTGACCTGTTCATGGATAAACTTATCATGGCTGATGTAAAAGATCCATTTGCTGTTGAATAATTAAATTACATTTACCTTGTTGCCCCATAGGCCATCGGTTTTGTATGAAAATAAAACCGACAAAGTGTTTGTAATATATAATTAGCTTCACGCTTAACTTGGGGCTAGATGGCGCTGTGTGAATGTCAGTGGATAGCGCCCTTTCTCCCTTTTCAACCTGTTGCAGTTCACTGCTGGACATAGGTCTTCCCCTCACTGCGCCAGATATCTCGATCCTCCGCCTTCCTCATCAAGCCTCCACCAGCGAGCAAGTCGTCGGTCCATCGGGCCGGAGGGGGTCCTAAGCTACACTTGCCTAGCCGCGGTCTCCACTCCAGAACTCTTCTGCTTCAATGGTCATCGGTTCTGCGACACATGTGACGTAACCGACCCATGTTCATTTGTATTAATATAATTGACATACTTAAAAACAATATTATGTTCATTTTAAAACTTAGTGCCAATTATTAGAGAATATATAGAAGAAAAAACAAAGGACATTCCTTTCAAGAAGCCACAAGCTTCTCCATAGCATTTTAAATGTTTATGTGAAGAGTACAAAAATAATAACATCGCTAATAAAATGGTAAGACTACGAATCGGTTTTTTAAGTAAAAATGCTTATTTCAAAAGACAATATAAGATGTGGAAAATCAGCTTTGTCCTATAAATCCCTTTTGAATCAAAATATCAAAGACTTCTGAAGAGTAAATTGAGACTAAAATACAAATTTTCCGCCTTTTAAGGAACCTCGGCGCAGAGTAGGAAAGTGGGACAAAATGTTTTCTTGTGCGAAAGACAACTGGCTCTTACCCGCGATACGAGAGGATGCTTTTTGATCTCTGAAATACGAGATAGTTCATTAAGATAATTTGTGCTTCGCAAACCTGGTATATAAGCCTTTTTGCATATTTATCAAATATTTTGATGTATTATTGCTTTACGTGCAAATGTATTTTGGAGTATCGATCGACGAGTTTAATGTTAAATATTAAAACCTTTATTAAAAATATCAGTGAAGATATTTACATACTTTGGTTAACTTTTGAGTTTGGTACTACTAAACTGTCCATGTTTATTCCACCACACCACTTGAAATTGAGATAATTTGAACGGTATTTTAATTACATAAGGTATCTCACAAAAATATGATTGGGCAATAATGCNTAAAAAATATTTTTAAACTTGAAAATGATAGAAACTCTTTGGTGGGCAAGACTTAAATCTTGAATCCGAAGCTTGCTTCGACGCCACACGTGCCTTTCAATGAACCAGCTATTATTTGGCCAGAATATGAGGAGTTTAAAGACATAACAATTATCTCAATTTCAGAAAGTCAAACACTTTCAATAAGTCCATCACATAATTTGAATTATCAAGCTGATTCAAATTATTAACATTTTAAAGTAAGCGTCAGTACCGCTTGTTGCCTGTATCATCGAGCATTAAGAGCATAATCGAAGATTGCTACGTAATTACTAGTATTTGCTAGTTTAAAAAATAATGCTGTCTATAATACATTCTGAGAATATAAATGTTTTCAGACATCAGAAGGGCTGGTTGCCTCTTGTTTAGCAATAAACACACTGAGTTTCTGAAAGTGTCATGAACAAAAATGAGCGTTAAGGGTAAATCAATTCTTACGGACGGCGTAAGTAATCCTTTCTCATGGAGACAAAATGTAGGCCCTGAATTACAACTTAAAGGTTGTTTTCATATTCTACCTTTTCCCTCATGTATTGCGTAGAAGAGTTATAATAAGCTTCAAATATCATAAATCTCTCGTATAATATGTATGGTAACAAAACATAATATTGCTTGGGGCAGATGTTTGTACGACAAACACAATCATTTGTTTCTGATTTCTGGTTGTAAAAATATTTGAGTTTGTTTATTGATTATATTTATAGATGCCTATAATACACAGTATTCCCATAGATATTTAAGGAGTTCGAGCTTTTCACATATACTCGTACAGGTTGTAATGTAAGAACTAACATCAGGGTTTGTCAACAGTAGTAGGCAATTAAAAGAAATCCGGAAAGAATTGAAGAAATAAATATCTAGCTTCAATTTAAGGGCCCAAGCCCCTTGCTTGTACGAACTACGGGTTAACATACTTATAACTGATTGACTGTCTTCCATAATTTTTCCGTGCTTCGGAGGGAACGTTATGCGTCGGTCCTGGTTACAATCTTAGGATTGGTCAATTACGGCCCAAACTTCCCCTTAGCTATCCTCTGCTGGAAGCCTATAAAGCTGATGATGTATATAGGTACATAGAAACAACCTAACCAATACACACAAATGTTTTGACTTTATACGGATCGGAACTGGAACCCTTGTTGCAATCCCCGACTTCAAAAGTTTCAAAACTGACATGTTCCAATGCATAGCAGGAAATTTCATTATTTTTTCAGTCCTTTATCTAAAATATACGAATCAGTGAATAATGTAACAGTTTAATATTGAAACACAAAAAAAACGTATGTTACGTTTGGCTATATTCGTAGTAATCAACACAACTCGTTCTCTAATCATGCCATTTTCCGACGTGTAAATTGAACAAATGCCAAACGCCAATATCAATATGGTTCGAATCCAATCAACAATGGGTCATAAAAAACAAACTAGTTGCAATTCACAGTACGAATCGAATGGATTTAGTATTTTTACACATGGTATTGCTTTTATATAATTTAAATAACAAATTGTTGTCCGATAACTGTTTGTGCGGCGGATTCATATTTACATTTATACAGCGTGACCTGTTCATGGATAAACTTATCATGGCTGATGTAAAAGATCCATTTGTTGTTGAATAATAACATTACATTTACCTTTCTGCCCCATCGGCCATCGGTTTTGTATGAAAATAAAACCGACAAAATGTTAGTCGGTTTTATTTTGGAAACAAGTGTTACAAACTATCCATGCAATCATCGGACCGTGAATGTTTTAGAATCAATTTGTATAGCGCCTCATGTGTCTCAGTCCCCAGCTTAATGGTTCATCGATTTTTGAGAACAACTCCTGGTTGCTATACTTTGTTGACGTTATTTTTTGCTGTCAGGCTATTGATATAGGCCGCAGACACAATGATCCTTAAGGTGTCCCAGAAAGAGGATAAGGGCTAGTAACTAAAGCGAACTCATCATTTGACTAAAATAAATGACAAATGCATTACTCGATGGTTCGGTTAGATAATAGAACTGTGACCGCAACGCACGGCAAGCAGATCGATTTATTTTCAATGACTATAAAATAATAATCTGCAGGTTTCCTAAGTACTATTATATATACTTAGGAAACCTGCAGATTTTTAATAAATATATGAATAATAATAAATAGTTGCCCGTTGAACGTGAAATATTTTTTACTAACCGGTAGAAAGTGGAGAAATGTGAAAGTGCCCTGAAATAAATCAAATAACTACATCAAACAAACTGGCTTTAATATCTTAGGTGTATAACAGTATCAAATCAAAGAGTTTTGCCATCAATTGCCATAGGTAAAAAAGAAAATATGTTTCAAAGGAAAATGTTAACAAACCCTTAAGCTTACCTGGCTGTAAGAGTACTGCCTTTTTACGGATTACATCACGTAAACGAATAATTGATTGATGTCGGAAGAGTAATAATAAACCCTTACCACGAATGAATCTAAAAAATTAAAAAGTAGTCACTGTCACCTACTGTAGGTATATACATATCCAATAGTAGCTAATCTATACTAATATATAAAGCTGAAGAGTTTGTTTGTTTGAACGCGCTAATCTCTACTACTGGTTCGATTTGAATAATTCTTTCAGTGTTAGATAGCTTATTTATCGAGGAAGGCTATAGGCTATATATCATCACGCTACGAGTAATAGAAGCGGAGCAGTAATGAAAAATGTTTAAAAATGGGGGGTATTGTTTCATACTTGGAGCTAACGCTGCGTACGCTGCGTAAACGGTTAAAGTTACACAAAAGTCATGTATGAGAGTATTGTTCTCCTTTTAAAGGTCTACAAAAAAATCCGCGACAGCATATGTCTATCTTTTAAGGTTAGCTCACTATAACATATTTTTTGCTAATAAAAAAATCTGAAATTGACCCCGAAACCTTTAAAGCTGGAGGTAGGGGAAGTCCTATGTATTAGTGATAAATGAAAGTACCGTGTTATCCCGAATTTAATGCGAGCGAAGCCGCGGGCAAAAGCTAATTTGTTATATAGCAACGACTCACATTGGAAATAGGTCTCATCAAATGACTTTCTTACTCAAAGTCAAAATCAATCATTCAAGTAGGGCTTACAAAAACCACTTATGTAAAAAATATACAAAATACCATAAAAACATTTAAAAATACAAAGCACCATAAAATATTGTGATACTTGAAAATAAGCGTTAAGTGGTTTGGCTTAATTTGGTTTGAACCTGTCTTACTTGTTTAATGTGCGTTGGCAGTTCATTTGACTGTTTTTAGTAATTTTGCGGATAGCATGTATTTTGGAGTTCTCCGATGTTCATTTGTTTAATGTATATCATAACAGTTATCAACTCTTCACCCTCCATTTGTCATGTTCGAAATCAGCACAGAAATTAATACGAATGCTATAATCGGTTTAACGTGTGCTAGTGCACACGAACACGAAATAATAGGCAAAATATTTGGTTGGATTTAACCGTAGTTCTAACAATACGATGCGCGTTTAACCGCAAACGTTTGTGCGCGATTGTAGCATTCAGTATTGGAGGTTTACTGAGCCGAATATAA
Source organism: Leucinodes orbonalis (assembly GCA_019425675.1). NCBI lineage: Eukaryota > Metazoa > Arthropoda > Insecta > Lepidoptera > Crambidae > Leucinodes > Leucinodes orbonalis. The sequence goes on along the minus strand of PQWD01009021.1, from coordinate 2,891 downwards.
TACGACTTTTCCACGTGGCTTTTACTAATTGAGGTTTTCGAAAATAGTATGCCTACTATCTTCATTATAGGTATATTAAGGAAACTCCGTTATGATATTTATGATCATCATCATCAGCTCATTAAACGTCCCCACCGAGGGGCACAAGCCTACCCGTATAGGGTGATTAGGCCTTAGTCATCCACGCGGGCCCAGTGCTGATTGGACGACTTCACACACAACCTTCGAATCTCTTCGCAGGCGTGCATGAAGGTTTCCTCGCGATGTTTTCCTTCACCGTAAGAGCGTCGGATAACGTACATATATTTTCGAAAATTCGAAAACACATTGGTACGTGTCGGGATTTGAACCTCAGCCCTCCTGGTAGAAAGGCGACAGTCCACACCATTGAGCCACCGACGCTCACTATATATGATATTTATGATAGTACACTTTAATTTTACTTCAACCCTTGACTGGTATCACATTGACATTTTTATTGGTTTTTGACTGTACCTAATTTAGTGGAATAGATTTCAGTTATTTGGTACACCAAAACGGTATACATAATTGAATACAGCAAAATATTTGTCCGTTACAACTACACTTAGCAGATAGGATCTAAACATATATAACTCAAAGGTGACTGACTGACTGACATAATGAGCTATGGTGAAATTATGCATGCAGGTAAATGATATGATGTAGACATCCGCTAAGAAAGGATTTTCATTAATTCTTCCCCCAAGGGGATAAAATAGGGGATGACGGTTTGTATGACACTTTGTCAATTTTAAACCGATCGGGCTGAGACTTTGCATTCTTAGCGCGAACGAAGCCGTGGTCAAATCTCATTCATTGTTATAGTGGTGTACACTATTGTTAGGATTATGTTTAAATCCATATTTCATTTTATCAATCATAATATATTAATACAGGACAATCATCTGTAAGGGTAGGAATCCTTCTAAACTGCCATCACCAAATAGTTCATATTAGTTTTTATAAAATAAGTCTAATTCACTTAATTTATAAAGTTCACCAGCTCGTGGTACATTTTGCACGACAACATGAATAAAGATCTCATCCAGCCTCTACAAGCAACCTCCCATCGGTCAATTGGTTCAGAAGCCGAGCTATATTTATCGCTTCCCAGAACGCTGTCGCCTCTGCAGAACTTTGTGTTCCATTAGTTACCAGACTTACGACATACATGACCAGCCCACTTACACCTCATCTTATTTATCCAGGTGTTTATTTACTAGGTGGTAGACTCGATACTGAGTCGTCTAAAGTAGTACAGCAGTGCAGATATCATCCGTTTCGGGATGAGGGCACTGTAGCTAATGAAATTACCGGGTATAAGAGATAGGTCTCTTATAACACTGCGCCGGTCACCCGAGACACCAGATGTTAGGACATCTGGTGTCTCGGGTGACCGGCGCAGTGCGGTATTGATAGAGAATAATAACTGTTTATCAGTCGTTGGTCTCCTTGAATGCCGCTCTGTCATGGTCAGGCTTATCAATTACCATCAGGTGAGCGTTCAGACCATCCTGTTCACTTCGTATCATAAACAGCAAGCTTTGTCGGTAAATGTTTTAAAGGTAAAGAGATAAACAAAAGCTTTTCTGATGATGTTTCCTGATTTATACGCCTGCCCATGACATATGCAATGTTTAAGGAAACGAATAACTGTGTATAGTATTTGTATGTGTTGTCAACACTTTCATGCGCCCGTAACGACGAATTGAGGTCAGTTATTTAACTCATAGTTAAACAAGGTATAATACCTACTCTCTTGCTGAAACAAATAAATGTATTACACTCCTATTTCACGGGACGAAATTGAATACTACGGTACAATATAAAATTCCTACTTCGACGGCTTAGCATCATATAGCATTATTACCCAATCATATTTTTGTGAGATACCTTATGAAATTAAAATACCGTTCAAATTATCTCAATTTCAAGTGGTGTGGTGGAATAAACATGGAAACTTTAGTAGTACCAAACTCAAAAGTTAACCAAAGTATGTAAATATCTTCACTGATATTTTTAATAAAGGTATTAAAACCTTTTTTTAACATTAAACTCGTCGATCGATACTCCAAAATACATTTGCACGTAAAGCAATAATACATCCAAATATTTGATAAATATGCAAAAAGGCTTATATACCATGTTTGCGAAGCACAAATAATTTTAATTAACCATCTCGTATTTCAGAGATCAAAAAGCATCCTCCCGTATCGCGGGTAAGAGCCAGTTGTCTTTCGCACAAGAAAACATTTTGTCCCACTTTCCTACTCTGCGCCGAGATTCCTTAAAAGGCGGAAAATTTGTACAATTTACTCTTCAGAAGTCTTTGATATTTTGATTCAAAAGGGATTTATAGGACAAAGCTGTTTTTCCACATCTGATATTGTCTTTTGAAATAAGCATTTTTACTTAAAAAACCGATTCGTGGTCTTACCATTTTATTAGCGATATTATTATTTTTGTACTCTTCACATAAACATAAAATGCTATGGAGAGCTTGTGGCTTCTTGAAAGGAATGTCCTTTGTTTTTTCTTCTATATCCTCTAATAATTGGCACTAAGTTTTAAAATGAACATAATATGTTTATAGTATGTCAATTATATTAATACAAATAACATGGGTCGGTACGTCACATGTGTCGCAGACGATGAACCGATTGAAGCAGAAGAGTTCTGGAGTGGAGACCGCGGCTAGCCAAGTGTAGCGTAGGACCCCCTCCGGCCCGATGGACCGACGACTTGCTCGCTGGTGGAGGCTTGATGAGGAAGGCGGAGGATCGAGATATCTGGCGCAGTGAGGGAAGACCAAGAATCCGAATATACATTAGACTGGACAAGCCGCAAGTTTTATGGCAGTGTCGCAATTT
>PQWD01009020.1:19465-30387 GCA_019425675.1 Leucinodes orbonalis | reverse complement strand
CACTTGTACTTTCACTGTATCGAACTTTTTTATCAGCCGCATTACGTTCTCCTAACTATGGTGTGTTTTCTTAAAACATTTCTTAAACTAAATTCTATGAATGATTAATGTCACGGATCCGGCCGCTATGTCTCCATTTCGGCTTGAGGTGCAGATTTTTAAAAGCTTGACGGAACCAACGGGCACTGATTTTTGCTGATGGCTTACTTAAGCGATTGCACGCACTTAAGGTCCGCAGCGAGGTGACCAACGAGCCCTCAGATGTCGGTCACTTTATGTTCAATGAGATATTCAATTCTTCTAAAATGAGATGGCACTAATTACTTTTTTTACGCTACAGCAGGCAAACGAACAAACGGCTCATCTGATGGCAAATGACTGCTTATGGGAACTGAATAGAAGCAATTGGCAGCAATTATTGGTCATAATTTCAACAAAATAGCTAACGCTAACGGAAATATCGCACAAAGTTATGTTGTAAGTGTGAAGACCACGGTTGCATGCAGTTACATATTTATTTATTAGGGAAAAACAATACAGTTTCACTCGTATATAAAAACCAAAAAATGTACTTTTACAGAAATCAGTTATGTGTCCACGCTTATTTAGTCAAAGTTCAAATTCATTAATCAGATTAGTCAAAAAGAATACGAAAACATACAAAAAAAACATTTGACGACCTATTTGGTGTTGCGGTTGAGACGTCGACTCACACCAAGTTACCCAGACCATTCAAATATGTCTGTTTGTATGGTCTGGGTGTTTCTATGTATAATATGATTATTTACAAAAAAAATACAAGTATGTTGAGTACCCATAATACAGGCTTCAAGCTTAACTTGGAACTATATTGCGCTGTGTGAATGTGAGTGGATATTATTTATTATTATTTAAAAAAGCAAAGTAAAGTAATCCGTTATATCACGTGTGCATCACACACTCTACATGATCGTTTAATAACTCCCAGTTGCATATCAATATCAATTGCATGAAAGGCCCTTTGTCGAATCGGTTGTAAGCCGATTGGCGGGCTCAACGCCGCGGGCACAGATTATGAGTGGCATAATAAAACAACGCATTTTGGACAGTGTATGCACGCTTTACAGCGAACATTAAAAGAGATTACTTCTGATGATTTTTTATTAGAGCGTCGGTGGCTCAATGGTGTGGACTGTCGCCTTCCAACCGGGAGGGCTGAGGTTCAAATCCCGACACGTACCAATGTATTTCGAATTTTCGAAAATATATGTACGTTATCCGATGCTCTTACGGTGAAGGAAAACATCGTGAGGAAACCTTCATGCCCGCCTGCGAAGAGATTCAAAGGTGTTTGTGAAGTCGTCTAATCCGCACTGGGCCCGCGTGGACGACTATGGCCTAATCACCCTATAGGGTAGGCTCGTGCCCTCGGTGGGGACGTTTAATGAGCTGATGATGATGATTATTTTATGGTTATGTTAAAAGAAATTTTTTCTCATTTAAAACCATACAGTCACTTACATGAGAAATTAATGCACTAAGTGGGTACATACACATTTCATTCAATAGAAACCGAAGACAGAAATCGATAACTATACTTACATAAACATTTCATACAAAAACACAAATTCTTGCTCGATCTTCTCGGATAATAACAACTGAACCAGAGATAGATTACAATTTGACATTCATCTATACATATATATAAAGCTGCAGAGTTTGTTTGTTTGTTGAACGCGCTAATCTCAGGAACTACTGGTTCGATTTGAATAATTCTTTCAGTGTTAGATAGCTTATTTATCGAGGAAGGCTATAGGCTATATATCATCACGCTACAAGTACAAAAATGTTTCAAAATCGGGGGTATTTTTTCATACTTGGAGCTTCCGCTGCGTAAACGGTTAAAGTTACACAAAAGTCATGTATGAGAGTATTGTTCTCCTTTTAAAGTCTACAAAAAAGTCCGCGACAGCATATGTCTATCTTTTAAGTTAGCTCACTTATAACATATTTTTGCTAATAAAAAATCTGAAATTGACCCCGAAACCTTTAAAACTTTAAATGGGGGAGGAGGAGAGGGGAAATCCTATGTATAGTGATAAATGAAAGTAGTGTTATCCGAATTTAATGCGAGCGAGTCGCGGGCAAAAGCTAGGTGTAATATATTCATCAGCTCATTAAATGTCCTCACCAAGGGCCATGAGCCTACCCGGAAAGGGTGTATAGGCCTTCGTAGTCCACGCGGGTCCAGTGCGGATTGGCTGACTTCACGCCCAACCTTTGAATATCGTCGCAGGCCTGCGCAGGTTCCTCACGATGTTTTCCTCCACCATAAGAAGCGTCGGATAAACGTAATAATTTCGAAGTCGAAAAGACATTGGTACGTGACAGGATTTGAACCTACCCTCCAGATCGGGAGGATTCATACCAATCTGGTATGAACAGGTCCTCCGCTTTCCTCGTTCAGCTTCCACCTGCAACCTTTCGCAAGTCGTCGGTCCTTCGTTACGCTTCGCTTCCAAGACGCGTTCTCCACTACAGAACTCGTCTGCTTCAAAGGCCAGCGATTCTGTGACATACGTGACTGGCCGTGTGAATCTCAAAATGACTTTCACCTTGCAGACTCTCGTGGGATTCCAAACCATAACCACTGGGTCAAGAAGCAGACACGGATAACACCGCGGGGCACATCTATTGAATTATATGTTCATCCAAGACCCTCGGCGTGTGATGATTAATTTAGATTAAAAATCTTTATTTCCCTCTTTAAAATCTTATCTGTAAGTAACTAATACAAAGATTAGCAAAAGCAGTAACAGGGAAACAAAATTGGATTGTTAGAGACTGGCGTCTGAGCAAGGGAAAGCCCTGTATCTTAAAACAGTATTGTGATAATACGTTAGTATTTTTGTAACAGAAAAGGCGTAGTAATAAATAAATAAAATAAATAAATATCCACTGTCATTCACACAGCGCCATCTAGCCCCAAGTTAAGCGTGAAGCCTGTATTATGGGTACTAAACAACGGATAAACATACTTATATACATTTTTTTTGTAATACATACATGTTTACATAGAAAACACCCAGACCATTACAAACAGACATGTTCATGCACACAAATGTTTGTACTGCCCGGGGATCGAACCCGGAACCCTCGGTGTTGCAGCCGACGTCTCAACCGCTACACCAAATGGGTCGTCAATAATTATGGGTAATATTATTATAATACTGTTTTAAGAGATGGCGGTAACCCCCCAGGTTTTTCTCACCGGGTGTCAACAATATAGTATGTCATAATACTTTGCTAATAAAACGGCTACATCACATATCTCCACGAAACTATAATAACACTAATTAAATAACTTCCCCTTTAATACCCCACGATACCCAAAGCCTTATATTAATAACGTGGCTCCGGGGAAAAAGTCGCCAAAACTCCCACGATAAGGGGAAATCCAAACTAATGTTGGTATTAGCGGGTTACCCCGGGATTAGGGTTGCCAGGTGTCCGAAAAAATACGGACATAGTTTGGCTTATTGATTGCCTTTCCGGCTAAATGTTACGGTGTGCAGCAACATATTCGGCTTTTTTATACATTGAGTGAATGAACGGCACATTCATTTCGCTGGTAAGTTATACGTTTGACCATGACAGATGCAGTGTTCAAGGAAATCAATAAAAGCAGGTGGATGACCACCTATTTTTCATCAACACTAGCTACAGCACCCTCATTACCCTTATTACTATTAAAACAACAGTAATAATAATAATAAAAAATCAATTAAATAAAAATAGGTACATATTACACACATTTTAATATTTTGAGTATAAATACACAGATATATTCGAAAGGAAATATTTCAAATGCTTTTTTCAAAGGTAGCTACCGTGGAACACGTGCAATACGACGAAAGCCTGTTCCAAAGCCTCGCGCCTGAACCTTAAAGGGTGTCCGTACATATTAGACGAACTACTTGGTGTTTTGGGCGATGGTTTTTAAGATCTGGAAGAAATTCATAATGACACGTCAAGAGATGTGTGTAAAAACTACTGCACACCGCTTTTGCAACATCGAGGGATGTTTCCTTTATTACATTAAATTCATAACACTCCAGGATCTCCGGTCTTTGTCCATATGACAGGTAATTTTTAAGATCTGCACGACTGTAAGGTACTGCTACCTGCCAACCCTACCGGGGTAGACAATGACAGCGTCCCGGACGTGCCGGGACACATGCGTCCCCGGGCTCCACTATTTCATTATTATTTTTATGGCGCTAACAATTTTGGACTGTGTACTTTTTTAAAAAAGATTTATGGTTGGGGAGAGCGGTACAGTAGGTTGGCAACTGGCAACACCTGAAAATTTTCATATTTTTGTGTGTTTTTGACATTACTATGAGTAGGATATACAAGTAATAGAATAATCATAATAACATTGTAAATATTACCACGATGGTTCGCAATATTATAATATGGAGGAGCGTCAGTGGCTCATTGGTGTGGACTGTTGACTTCCAATCTGGAGGGCAGAAGTATTTGAACTTCTGCCCTCCAGATTGGAACTTTTCAAATTTTCGAAATTATATGTACGTTATCCGACGATCTTACGGTGAAGGAAAACATCGTGAGGTAACTCGCGCACGCCTGCGAAGAGATTCAAAGGTTGTACGTGAAGTCGTCCAATCCGCACTGAGCCCGCGTGGACGACTCAGGCCTAAACACCCTATACGGGTAGGCTCGTGCCCCTCGGTGGCGACGTTTAATGGGCTGATCATTATTATAATATTTTGGTAATTGATTTCGTATTATTATTATATGTTTTTGAGTAGCATAATTATTAATCTTCTCTCTATAACCTATTGCATCCAAGTCACAGAACTCCCCCATTTTATTAACCAACTTCAAAAAATGAGGTTCTCAGTTTGACCTATTAGTGCGTATGTTTGTTTGAAATGTCCACGATTATCTCGCATTTGGCTGAAGAAATTTTGATGCGGTTTTCATAAAATTATTTGTAATAAAGTACAAAAAAATATTTCTGAAATTTTATGTTTCATGTGTCAGAGATAAATAAATTATATTTATACTAAATCCTCTTTGGTCGACCTCATGACCAAAGGTTTGTTCATGCAACTCCGCTGCACGAGGGTGTGTGAAACTAGTCAACTGTATAGAGTGCAGATGATTTCTCGGATCACTGGCTACTAGATTTGACCCTTTTAGCGTCACATATGATTAGAGGTTTTAATCCGGACAATTTTTCCAATCCCGGGATTTCGGAATTAACTGGTAGATAATATTGGTAATCGAAAGTGGTTATAAAAAGACATTAAAAAAAACATATCAAAATCAACTTTATATTCAAATAACAAAGCAAAATAATATTAGTTTTTATGATTAAATAAACAAACTAGGCACTTTTCCTAAATAATTTAGGAAAATTTTCATAATAATTTACTGTGTCGCCTGGTTTGGGTATCTTATTTTACAACAAATTTAAAAAAGTACTTCCTAAGACTTCTTTAAGTACACTTTAAATTAAATATAACAGAAACTAAATAAATTACTTATTTAAAATACAAAAATAAAATCAAAGGAATAACAATGCATCTAACGTCGCATACTTCGTAATTTGTTTCACAAATAGGAAGAGGCGAAAAAAGCGCGTTCAGGCTCGATGGAAGTTGGAGGCATCGTCAATCAAAATCGCGGGCTGCGGGATCGAATCCTCTACATATGACACACTATTCAAACATTTTGTTTCAGTCTTTATATTTATTTTGTCACTTTGTTAGGTTTGCTAGATAATATGATCTGGGATTACGAATACCATAAGACCGCATTGTAAGTCATTGTGAGATTTTTCCCCGATTGGTTATGACTTATGACATTGCAGGCTAAATCACCCTATTGCCTGAAAATACATCGGTCCTGGCTTCAATCTTAGGATAATAGTTATAAACACCCACTAACTTGTAAATTTTCTATAGCCATGCTATTCCACACAGGCCTGTGACCAGCAATGGCTAGGATTTACATTGTTTTTCATTTATCAATTTAATTTAAAAAAACATCAAGCAATGCAGCGTCGTCTTCAACAAAAAAAAATCAAAACCGCATTTAGAGTTCTAATTTTGAATTCAAAATAGAAAAAATAACATATTTCAAATTTCGAATATAATTTTGCAGTAACTTAGTTGGCATTCACGTGCACACCACACAGGAGTTTCATCAAATCGCGAGCTAAAGGTTCGCGTTAACAGCTAATTAACTCGCTCACTCAATTACGCGCGGCCGTGAAAGTCAGCTCACGTAAAAGCATTACACTTTCGTTATTTTTTTGTTAAAACCAATATCAGCTATAACTAGAAGAATGGAGCATAAGCTTTTCGACGAGGAAACCAAAGGTAGAGTGACAAAGGGCGTCACGTATAACCAGACAACGCAGAACCGATAGCCATTGAGCAAACCATTCTGGAGTGGTGACCGAGTCTTGGCAAGCGTAGCATAGGATACCTGAACCGATGGATCGACGACTTATAGAAGATATTATCATAAGTACATAAAACAATTTATTTTTATACGAACACAGAATGTGAAGTTCAAATTAAATGAAAGAAAGAAAGAAAGAAAAAAATCTTTATTCAAATAAATCTGTTACAGATACTTTTGAATCGTCAATTGTTATTATTATCATATTTTTTGTGACTCTACCACCGGTTCGGAATAAGTAGGATCTTCGAGAAGAGCCGGCAAGAAACTCGAGTTACTCTTTTAATCTTTTTATATCAGTGGTTACAGTTTTGTCATTTACCTACACATAGATTTACAATAATTTATTACAAAGATTTTGTAACTGGAACACTAAGTGCAAGACCACACATCTTTATCCGATAAATATTCTTCTATTGTATAGTAACCTTTTTTCATGAGGGTTTTTTAATCTTTAATTTAAACTGGTGAAAAGGCAATTCGGCAAGATTTTGTGGTATTTTATTAAAGAATGTTATGCCTCTTCCAACAAATGATTTTCCTACTTTACTTAGTCTAAGATTTGGGACAGCAAGTTTTTTTTTGTTCCTAGTATTAAAGTTATGTACGTCACAATTTTTTTCAAACAAATGAAGATTTTTGTGGACATAAACTAGATTATGGTAAATGTATTGAGACGCTACTGTTAAAATATCGATTTTTTTAAATACTTCCCGAAGTGAATCACGTGGTCTAAGGTTATAAATGGCTCGGATGGCTCTTTTTTGAAGTACAAATATAGTGTTAATATCAGCAGCTGAGCCCCACAACAGAAGACCATATGACATTATACTATGAAAATAACTAAAATAAACCAATCTTGCTGTATCAATATCGGTTAAGAGCCTTATTTTCCTAACTGCATACGCTGCTGAGCTAAGTCTACCTGCCAAAGCTTCAATATGAGGTCCCCACTGGAGTTTTGAATCTATAGTAATTCCTAGAAATACTGTACTATCAACAATTTTTAAGCATTCGTCATTCAAATTAATACTGGTGATGACCTGCCTCACATTAGGTAATGAGAATTTTATACAATTAGTTTTTTTAGTGTTAAGCAATAAATTATTAACTGTAAACCAATGCATTACTTGTGAGATAGCACCATTTACATCGTCAAATGTTTCTTTTTTTCTATTAACGTTAAAAAGCAATGATGTATCATCTGCAAATAGTACTATGTCAGAAAGTTTATGACAATGGGAAGGAAGGTCATTTATGTATAAAAGAAACAGTAAAGGACCCAATATAGAACCCTGAGGCACGCCCATGCGTAGTGGGCCACCAGAAGAGCTAGAACCGTTTACAACAACCTTTTGAGTTCTGCCCGTCAAATAAGATCTTAAGTATTTTACTGAACAATCTGATACACCGTAATGTCTTAACTTGATAAGTAAGGTCTCATGATCGACGCAGTCAAATGCTTTTGACAGATCACAAAAAATCCCAATCGCATCTTGCTTACTCTCCCAGGCGTCATATACGTGCTTAATGAGGGCAATTCCTGCATCCGTAGTATTCCTATTTTTGGTAAAACCGAACTGTTTTTATGCAATATTTGATTTGCATTAAGATAATTTAATAATTGATTAAATATTATTTTTTCAAAAATTTTACTGAGCGACGGTAGAATGGAAATTGGTCTATAATTGGATGGATCACTTTTGGCCCCAGATTTATATAATGGAATTAATTTACTAAACTTCATTAAATTTGGAAATATGCCTTCATCTATACTTTTATTGAATATGAATGCCAATTGGGGTGCTATACTTTCAATGATAGATTTAATTATATTTGTTGATATTCCCCATAGATCTTCAGTGTTTTTCATATTTAACTCCTTAAAAGTCTTGACAATTGTGTTAGAATTAATATGACTAAACTTAAATGACTGAACACGTTCTGGAATACTAGATGTAAGGAGAGCCTTAGCAGCAGAAGAACTAGAGTTTAAAGATTTAGTAATTTCGGTTGGAGTATTGGTAAAAAACGTTTCAAACGCATTTACTACATCAGATTCTTTATTAACAATAGCGTTGTCAATTTTGAGTGTAAAGTTATGATCACGAGGCTTACTCCTACCAGCTTCTTTATTAATGACATTCCACGTTGCCTTAATTTTGTTATTTGACCCTTTGATTTTATCGCGCAAAAATAACGACTTAGCCATATGACAAACTTTCCTAAATATTTTTGAATAGTTTCTGACAAAAATTATAAATTCAGGGTCTGTAGTATATACTTTCAAGTCGTAGAGCTCATATAACCTAGTCCTACTTTTAAAAATGCCAGGTGTGGCCCAATCATTGAATCTGATATTATTATTACATATTTTTTTATTTTTTAAAGGAAATACTTTATCAAATTTTTCTTAATAGTATAAAAAAGATTTTCATAAAGACTATCCACATTTTGATCATTAGGTTTAAATTGATTTAGTGAATTATCAACATTATTTTTAAATTGACTTATGCGGTTATTAGTAATTGGCCTATAACGGATATTAATTACTTGCTGTAAGTCATGACGGTGTTCAAACTGTGCTAATTGACCACTGTGATCTGATTGTAAACAATTAATTATTGATTTTTTAATAGTTATATTTTCACAAAAAATATTATCAAGACAAGTAGCCGTAGTAGAGGTGATCCTAGTTGGCTCATTAAATTGATTAAATAAATTATATGACTTAAAAAGATTGAGAAACCTCGAAGAGGATAGTGATTGATCTAAAATATTTATGTTGAAGTCACCACATATGATGACCTTTTTTAAACTTACTAAATTTACTGAGCACTTCTTCCATAGTAGATTCAAATAAAATATAATCAGATGATGGTGGTCTATATACACATACAATTATAAATTTCTCAAGTTCTATACAGGAAAGTTCAATAGTTTGTTCAATGGAGTACTGGACAATATCTTTCCTTTCTTTATATTTTAAACTATTATGTAATAATATAAGTGATCCACCCCTAATTGCTGATCCTCTCATGAACAAGCTACCAACTTCATAGTTATTAATATTTATTAAACAATTATCATTTCTTAACCAATGTTCAGTTATACACAAAATATGCACATTCATGTGTTCCAGAAACAAACCTACCTCTAATTCTTTGCCAGAGAAGCCTTGTATGTTTTGATGTACTAAATTTAAATAATTGCTTTTTTGCTTCTCTGTTGTCGAAGAGACACTAAAAGGTATGCAAGAGTAGTTCTCTATTGTCTTGACACATAATTTAAATGATTTGGAACATATTCCAAGGTCTTTTTTTGATAATTATCCTGCTCAATAGAAGCAGTTAAGCTAGCCAAATTACTGGCTATGTTATTAAAATAAAATGATAGCGAAAGTGCTATTTGTCTTTTAAAATAATTACCCAGATAATATTTATCTTTAAATGAGAAATATATCTTCGTATATCTAGATTTACTAATCCTCGAAGTGCAGCAATATTGCAAAAGGAACTCAATATTAATGGTTTATGATATAATTAAAAGCTGCTGTCGCTGATAGAGGTTGGATGAGGGAAGCGCAGAACCGGGTTATCTAGCGCAAAAATGGGAAACCTTTGTCCAGCAGCAGACTCTAACAGGTTGAATATAGTGAAGCACATTTTATAAAAACAAAAATTACTTTATATTTGACCCTTTAAACGCCAATGACACCTAAAGCCGTCAGTGACAATAGATTGCCTAATGTGCCTGGAATTCCTAGCGTTCAAATGGTTAAACACAAAAATAACATTTTGTATTTAAAAATATATTTTAATTTTATTATTTTTATAGAGCAGACTGTACATGTGAACGCAAGACGTCACAGTGCACGAGTGGGTACGTGTGTAAGTAACAGTAATCGAATTAGAGTCGCTAGAGGGCACCAGAGTGCGCGCTTTACCCGCGAATCAACCTTGAAGCAACCCACCCCTTGTACGGGAACAGATTTTTAATTGGGATATGCAGAAATTAGACATTTGAATTAATAGCATCTAAAATGCTGGAAGAGTTGTGTGGTAAGGCCTGAGCCCAGTCGTGGGACGTTATAGGCTGATGATGATAACGAACAGTACGCCATTTTGCTTCCTGTTGAGTAAAAAATATGGAATAAGTAGTACCTTTGTACTTATATTTCAATCTCATTTGTTCATTTTCTATGTTTATGTGTGCATAAATAATAAATAAATAAATAAATAAATAAAATGAATACAAAGATTTGTGTTTTGTAAATGAAGAGCAATACGAATTTTTTTAACTGACTACCGCTGTTGGCCGCAGATGGCCTTTACAGCTACCGGACAAGTGGCGAGCGCAGATGGCTCACAGCCTTAGTATTTACACAACGAGCCTAAGGGCGTCCCCGAACGGGACTCGAACCTCGGCTTAGGGCGGTTCGAGTC
>PQWD01009020.1:0-15727 GCA_019425675.1 Leucinodes orbonalis | reverse complement strand
TAATTTATATAAGTCATGGACGTATAAAAATACGACGTAGTCTGAAAACAAAATTATCTCAAAATTCAGCCAGAATGTATGGAAAATTGAAACATTTGGCTTGACAGATGTCAACAGAGCCAAGCGAAAAGAACTGAAAATCACGTGGCTTGTAAAAATCGAAATGATCAAAAGGAAATAAAACACTTTAATTTTCGTAGTTCAATGCACCATTCAATTGCATATGTAAGTTTAAAACTTTAAAATGAATACTTATGTCAACAATAATAGAAACTTATTTGTCAAAATGATAAATACAACAAAAATATTTGTCAAAGTGATAAAGCTATCACCCATGCTTCAATAGAGCTGAATGGCGATGAATAAATATCGGCGGACATTTATTTGTATCGTTATATTGATGTCAAGAATTATCCATGTCTGGTATGTTAGCCACGGACGAGCGATGACAACCTATTTTCATAGAACAACTCCAAAAATTGTACTAAGACCAACATATTGACCATTAACACTATTATTGACATTGACGTGGACCCAGCGGATTGGCCGATTTCACGCACATTATAACGTCAGCTCATGAGGGGCACAAACCTACAGGGTTCACAGGTCTTAGTCGTTCACGAGGGCCCAGTGCGAATCGGACGACTTTACGCACAACCTTTGAATCTCTTCGTTGGCGCAGGTTAGTGCACCGTAAGAGCGTCGGATAAACGTACAAATAATTTCGAAAAGACATTGGCACGCGGCGGAATTTTGAACCTTCACCCCCCAAATCGAAAGGCAACAGCCAACACACCAATGAGCCACCGACGCTTAACAGTATGCTCGTTAGCTCTAAAATTAAATAAATAAATATCCACAGACATTCACACAGCGGCATCTAGCCCAAAACTAAGCATTAGCCTGTAATATGGATACTAAACCACGGATAAACATACTTGTCTTTTTTTGTAAATCATACGTAGAAAACAGCCAGACCAATACAGACATGTTCATGCACACAAATATTTTTAGTGCCCGGGGATCGAACCCGGAACCTTCGGTTATAATAGCCGACGGCTCAACCATTACACCAGATGGGTTGTCACAACCACCGGGAACCCCACCGATACATCATAATTTTATAAAAGAAAAGCCTTCCGCACAATATAATTTATTCAGTAATGCAATAAACGCTACGTGGCCCTGCAGTAAACCGATATTAGTATTAATGTACCGTCGCAGAGGGCGCCACCGTTAAACGGCGTAAACCCTTGATTTGTGAACTATGCCCAGGGGCGGATTCAGATAGACAGACAAAAATACTAATGGATATTAATTATTAGAGTGTCGGTGGCTTAATGGTGTGGACTGTTGCCTTCTGATCAGGAGGCTACAGGTTCAAATCCCGCCACGTATAAATGTGTTTTGAATTTTCGAAATTATATGTACGTTATCCGACGCCCTTACGGTAAAGAAAAACATCGTGAGGAAACCTGCGCACGCCTGCGAAGAGGTTCAAAGGTTGTGTGTGAAGTCGACCAATCCGCACTAGGCCTGCGACTAAGGCATATACATCCTTTACGGGTAGGCTCGTACCCTTCGTTGGGACGTATAATGAGCTGATGATGGTAATGATTAATTAAATGGGTTTGACGGTGTAAAGGCTTTTTTAAAATTAACAACTGCAGTTGGCCTTTAGAGCTTTACCGAGCTCTAAAATGTATATAAGTAGGTACCTGGCCATCTTTAAGGCAAGAGTGAATAGGCTGTTTCTAGGCAGGCATGATCCATCCTAGGCTGCACCATCACTTACCATCAGGTGAGATGGCGGTCAAATGTCTGCATATAGATTATAAGTATGTTTATCCGTGCCCTGTGTAAATGTCAGTGGATATTTATATATATATTTATTTGTGTGCATGAACATGTCTGTTGGTATTGGCTTGTTTGTATGTATAATATGTATGTATTTAAGTATGTTTATCCGTTGTTTAGTACCCATATACTAAAGGCTTCACGCTTAACTTGGGGCTAGATGGCGTTGTGTGAATGTCAGTGAATATTGGTTTCTTTATAATTATATTTAAAATCCGTTAACCCTTTCCCTTAGTCCGTTCCTGTATATCGCTCCCCTCCCTACGTTTCAGTTAACTTATTGCAGTGTTTTAACCGACTGCGTACAAATAAAATTATGCGTACCACTATCTGTTTCTGAGTAAGACATAAAATATAATTGCATTGGGGAAATAACACTTATAATAAATGTCATAGAATAGATAAAATAAACGGTTTTAATGGGTCTTTATTATCTCTATTTTATATTTTATCGAACTGTTTTTTTTCCGGTGGATTATTCTCAGTTGATCGTGGATGGCCTTTCCAGCTACAGCTTCAACTTCAGCGCAGCTCGTATAGACTAAGAGTGTCCCCGAGCGAGACTCGAACCTCTAATACAAACTTAATTACAAGTTTTAGTTTTACCGGTCCTGATATCTGCAATGGAACCTTGAAAATATTTTTTATCTTATTCGCTAGTTGGAATCAAGGTGTTACACCTTTAGTATACGGCGAACTTAATTTCTGAAATAACATCTTATAAGGAATGTTTTTTTATAAAGTAAAATTAGAAAATCCGATACTTTTGACTGAGATGTAGAGTTTGTGAAGTTACAATATAATAATTTGGCTCTATCTACATGAGATCTGTTTTCTTCTTATATGCTATATGTATATTTAGTTCACAACATTTTACATGATTTTTTCATGGAAAGATACGGAAAAACAAATGCAAATTTAAAACCATCCATGATTTATTTTTAATTTGTCATCATTTCATATTTTTCTATTTTTTTAGTGGCATTTGTTTACAAATGGCCTGTTAATTAATTATCATTAAAGAAGGGATCACACTGTTGTTAATAACTTGTGTCGTTCAGCTTTTACCGAAAGTATCCAGTAAGTTTACTTTCCCGAAACACAAACAAAAAGCTGATATGGCGAAAGAAATAAGTTTGGCGCGTTTTGCCTTTTTTGTCATCAACATCAAAAACTTAATAGTTGAATGCCATTATTATCATCATCAGCCCAGCCCACAACAGTCCACTGCAGGGATAAAAAAGTCTGTGGGATTGTATAATTTCTGAAATTCACACGACTAAATGGCCCAGTACTCAGAGTAGAGTTAATCAGGAATACCGGGTGTGTGTAAAACATACAAATAAGAGTACAGACGCAAAAAAGCGAGCACCTGTTGGTGCAGGCCATAACTCGCGCGCCAGACCAACTTAATGCAGATTTATGGGGGAACTAACTTCGCGCGACGCAGACTCTGTGTGACTGGAAGAGCTTCGTGTTATTCGATAAGACAAACCTAAAAAATATCTTTAGCAAAACTGTTTAAGAAAGTAAAAGATCAGACGATTCAACTCAAGGTAAGCTCCGCACGAGTAAAGGAATCGTTGCGAACCTTTAAAGTTCAATGGAGATAAAGGGAGGTAAGAGTGTTTGGAGTGCGCAGTAATTGTTATTTTATTATACTTAGGGCTTAGCGAGACGTTGTTTCGATTACTGGGTAGGTAGGTGATTAGGAATATAACAGTGCATGAATACGTAAAATTAATTTCTGATATTAAAACTACCTACTTCTTCTACCTTCTAATAATCTTCGTGGAAAAAATTACTTTTTCATAATTTAATACTTTATTTAAAATTACAATTTTAAGAACGACATTTTCATAATATCTATCTGTAATAATTTGGAATCAATAATAACACGAAATAAAATAAGTACCTACAATCATAAAAATTTGTATAGAGCGTCGGTGGCTCAATGGTGTGGATATCGGATAAAAATGTGTGGTCTTGCACTTTTTGTTCCAGTTACAAAAATCTTTGTAATAATTATTGTAAATCTATGTGTAGGTAATGACAAAACTGTACAACGATATAACAGATTAAAAGAGTATCGAGTTTCTTGCCGGCTCTTCTCGAAGGATCCTCTTATTCCGAACCGGTGGTAGAGTCACAAAAAATATGATAATAATAACAATTGACGATTCAAAAGTATCTGTACATTTATTTGAAATAAAGATTTTTTCTTTCTTTCTTTCTTTCTTTCTTACTGTCGCCTTCCTACCGGGAGGGCTGAGGTTCAAATCCCACACGTCAAAGTGTTTTCGAATTTTCGAAAATATTATGTACGTTATCCGAATGTCTTACGGTGAAGGAAACATCGTGAGGAAACCTTCATGCACGCCTGCGAAGAGATTCAAGGTTGTGTGTGAATGTCTCCAATCCGCAGGCGCCGCGTGGACGACTATGCCTAATCACCCTATACGGTAGGCTCGTGCCCTCGGTGGGGACGTTTAATGAGCTGATGATGATACATAAAATTCGGAATTAATAAATCAAATCTTAGGTGTTAATCTTACGAATTATTCAATTTAGAAATCTGAAATCTGTCGCCACCAAAATTCAGTGAACTGTACGATCTATTAAAAACTATTACAAACACAGATAATAGAAGTCCATCCACTTCATAATAAACTCATCATAACAAAAAGAATTATCAAAATCAGTTCATAAACGACGAAGATATCCGCGAACAAACATAAAAGCAATAATAATAGGTCGCATTGAGTAAACATCTTTTTATGAAGTCTTTAAAAACTAGTGTCGCTTCCAGTGCAATATATAAGGTGGCATAATGTACCAAGCGCATATTACGTTGTTTCTGACCGTAATGGCTTTTGAATGTGCAGCGAACCTTACAACTTTATAAAAATACGCGTACCTTCTACAGCTCGATGGATTTTATGTTACCTTAGGGAGACCGGGTGAGTTGCGGACGATGCTTCCGTAACCCGGTCTCATGGAAATGGGTAGGGGATTCTAACAGGACTTGAGTCCTTAACTCCCCCCGCCAATGGGTATAGTGCGTCACTGTATCTCCAAACGTAAAAAGGGAGACCGGATGTGGACTGTGTAACTTAATCCATTTATTTATTCATTTTAAGTATTCTTCGCTTCGATAAATTTTGCTGTTGGCCGCGATGCCTTAACAACTTCACCAGACAATGGAGCGTAGATGGCTCTCAGTCAAATATAATTATTTTATGGACGATCCTAAGGGTGTCCCAGAGTGGGCTGAACTAGGCTTAAAGCGTTGCAGGGATAGGTAACTTAGTATATGTATGGATTATATTTAGGAAGAAGCGAAGTAACGTGCGGTAACGCGAATAGAAAATCATCCTCACCACCTGGATTGTAAGTCTTCCACCGTTCGTTTCTGTCGACATTTTCTGCCACGTACGACAAAACTGCGGAATGGACTTCCAAAGAAATTACAATCTGCGTCCTTCAAAGAAAAAAACCTTACAAGAGCGTACACTCTTCTAAAGGCGGCCACGTATTTCTGGATCTTCTGGTGCGGCATTGTGGCGATAAAACTGTCTATCAGTTGTTGGTCTCCTTTAATGCCGCTCTGTCATGGTTAGGCGCATCAGTTTACCATCAGGTGACTCTAGACCCTGTTCACTTATAACATAAACCAAACGCAAGATACGCGAACGCAACACGCAAAACGCGAGATAATCGTGGACAAACATACATAACAGGTCAAACTGAGAAACTACTTTTTTGAAGTTGGTAAAAAATAAGTTAGCTACTAAAAGCAGACGAGTATCATAAGAGTGATAGCTTGAGTAACATTTAGTAATCTGTGTACAATGTACCAGTTCATATTCCATAACCACTACCATACTGCCCGTCGAATTGAATACCAGTGTAGCCCGACCCGGCGGACTATCGGGATGAGATCCGGCACTATCGCGGCCCGCTATCCGGATCCCGCGGGAAATTATGAAGCGCTATTATCGGTGACGTCACAGGTTTAACGTACGACGAGTAAATATTAGTTGGATGTGCACGTGGGATTACAGATTGGAGTTTGAGTGCATCGGTTTTACATGTTATACGAGCACGTCTAGGTAGGTACCTCCGCAAGGCAATTTTTTTTTCTTTTTTTTTTCGAACTGACTACTGCTGTTGGCCGCAGATGGCCTTTAAAGCTTCACGGGCAAGTGCGAGCGCGATGGCTCTCAGCCTAATATTTAACACACGAGCCTAAGGGCGTCCCCGAACGGACTCGAACCTCGGCTTAGGGCGTGCGGGGGGGCTTGGTAGCCTAACATATGTTGGGAGAAAGCGGCCCGGTACATGCCGGTTACGCGAATAGGGACTGTGCGAACCTACAGGACACGCGCGATGGCCCCGCGCGGGGACGGAACTCGGTTGTCGATTTGTAGAGTGTACTTTTAGTAGTTTTAGCTGTTTCGGCCCCGTCGCGGCGGCGACGTGGATAGGGAAACAGGGCAAGATAGATATCGTCAAGTGAAATATATTATGCATTATGTGTTTTGGGATGAGTTTTGTAGCCAGTAAATTACTTTGTATAGGAGACCATCCGTCGTCTCAGGTGACGAGTGCAGGGCTGTGTTGATGGAGAATATACTTTTCACACATATTGGCTTACTATATGTTGTCTGTGGCTCAATAGCGTGAATGTTGCCTTCCGCTCAGGAGGGCACAGGTTCAAATCCAGCCAAGTACCAATGTGTTTTCATATTTTCGAAATTATATATACGTTATTCGACGCTCTTACGGTGAAGGAAAACATCGTGAGAAATCCTGCGCGCGCCTGCGAAGAGATTCAAAGGTTGTGCGTGAAGTCGCACTGGGCCCGCGTGGAAGACTAAGGCCTATACATCCTTAGGTCACGAACTAAGCTATATACATAAACCCTTTACGGGCAGGCTCGTGCCCCTCAGTGGGGACGTTTAATAAGATAATGATGATACGTATAGTGTTCTGTTATGGACAGGTGTATCAATTACCATCAGGTAAGTGAACTGCGACTGTGGTGCCCTCAGACAATGGAACACCTACTGACTTTCCCGAAGTGTCCATCTTCGTGCGGTTTCTGGGACCTCTGGAAAGCAAATTAATGGGGTACTGATGTGGGTCGCAGTATCATATCCACTCGAATAGAAGAAGATGCAAACTTCATCATCCTGATCACATTATAGTTTAAAAAAATACTCAAGTCTCCCTTTGGTTTTGTTTTAAATCTACACATTAAACTTTATGTTGATAAGAAATCTTTTAAAAAATGTTCAATTTGAATGTTCCATCCGCGCACCTGAGGGTAAAACAAAGGTTCCGATGTTAATTTCGTCAGTTTATTAACCCCATCCCGAATAACACCGCACAGCTCCCGCAAACTGGTCACGGCGCAATTCATAAGCTGAATCATGAAGCTGTTGGTAAGTGATACGCCTGACCATCATAGATGCAGAGTTAAGGGAAATTGAAAACTCCCTAAGTAGTCATTATTTTCACCCGAGACAACAGATGTTAAGTTTCTTATACCCGGTATTTTTACTAGCTTCAGTGCCCTCATCCCGGGCTTCTATTTCACGGTACGATATCTGGCACTGCGGTGGTACCTACCTAGACGACTCAGTACCAAGCACAGACATCCGAATATATAATTAGACTGGACAAGCCGCCAAGTTTATAGGCACTCCCAGTGTCGCAATTTCTTTTTGGTTCTTACCCGTGAAAAGTTATTATATTTCTTGGTAAATTTACTGATTCATTGCGATGATGGCATGTTACAATTGCACAGGATGGCATTTTGGAAAAAAGTTATTTTCTAATATTCGTGCGTCTTGACTCGTCTCACAGAGCGTAAACTGGCAGCCAGTGTATGCTCGTTGAGCTTACATTTGCACTTTTAAACGCGGCTGCCCATCTCTTGTATTGGAAAATCTGTGGTACCAAGTCTCACCTAGTAAGATTGTTTTTCTTAACGATCCATTAACAATCGCCGTCAGCGTGTACTGCGCCCGAGTTAATTTCGTTAGCAAATCGCTGTGCAAATCTACTTACACCTCCGGGAACTCTACTTTGTTTTTTATATTAATTATCGTGTTTTTATTCATTAACCTTTCTGGTGTTTATTTGCTGCGTAATGGAGGTCCTTAAGTGCACTGATGCGAACGTGTTTTTGTGAGACTGAATATATTTTTGGGAACTTTTTTGCGCTTGCCAGATGTATTTGACGACCATTTGGTGTTGCGGTTGGACATCGACTGCAACACCAAGGGTTCCGGGTTCAATCCCCGGGCAGTACATTTGTGTGTTTGTAATGTCTGGGGTGTTCTTATATGTATGATGTTTTATGTTGAATGAATGAATGTAATGATGTAAGCGGTGTCAGCTGACTGACGGAACTGTCNATCTGCAATGGAACCTTGAAATATTTTTTATCTTATTCGCTAGTTGGAATCAAGGTGTTACACCTTTAGTATACGGCGAACTTAATTTCTGAAATAACATCTTATAAGGAATGTTTTTTTATAAAGTAAAATTAGAAAATCCGATACTTTTGACTGAGATGTAGAGTTTGTGAAGTTACAATAAATAATTTGGCTCTATCTACATGAGATCTGTTTTCTTCTTATATGCTATATGTATATTTAGTTCACAATATTTTACATGATTTTTTCATGGAAAGAACGGAAAAAAAATGCAAATTTAAAACCATCCATGATTTATTTTAATTTGTCATCATTTCATATTTTTCTATTTTTTTAGTGGCATTTGTTTACAAATGGCCTGTTAATTAATTATCATTAAAGAAGGGATCACTGTTGTTAATAACTTGTGTCGTTCAGCTTTTACCGAAGAGTATCCAGTAAGTTTACTTTCCCGAAACACAAACAAAAAGCTGATATGGCGAAAGAAATAAGTTTGGCGCGTTTTGCCTTTTTTGTCATCAACATCAAAAACTTAATAGTTGATGCCATTATTATCATCATCAGCCCAGCCCACAACAGTCCACTGCAGGGATAAAAAAGTCTGTGGGATTGTATAATTTCTGAAATTCACACGACTAAATGGCCCAGTACTCAGAGTAGAGTTAATCAGGAATACCGGGTGTGTGTAAAACATACAAATAAGAGTACAGACGCAAAAAAAGCGAGCACCTGTTGGTGCAGGCCATAACTCGCGCGCCAGACCAACTTAATGCAGATTTATGGGGGAACTAACTTCGCGCGACGCAGACTCTGTGTGACTGGAAGAGCTTCGTGTTATTCGATAAGACAAACCTAAAAAATATCTTTAGCAAAACTGTTTAAGAAAGTAAAAGATCAGACGATTCAACTCAAGGTAAGCTCCGCACGAGTAAAGGAATCGTTGCGAACCTTTAAAGTTCAATGGAGATAAAGGGAGGTAAGAGTGTTTGGAGTGCGCAGTAATTGTTATTTTATTATACTTAGGGCTTAGCGAGACGTTGTTTCGATTACTGGGTAGGTAGGTGATTAGGAATATAACAGTGCATGAATACGTAAAATTAATTTCTGATATTAAAACTACCTACTTCTTCTACCTTCTAATAATCTTCGTGGAAAAAATTACTTTTCATAATTTAATACTTTATTTAAAATTACAATTTTAAGAACGACATTTTCATAATATCTATCTGTAATAATTTGGAATCAATAATAACACGAAATAAAATAAGTACCTACAATCATAAAATTTGTATAGAGCGTCGGTGGCTCAATGGTGTGGACTGTCGCCTTCCTACCGGGAGGGCTGAGGTTCAAATCCCGACACGTACCAAAGTGTTTTCGAATTTTCGAAAATATATGTACGTTATCCGATGCTCTTACGGTGAAGGAAAACATCGTGAGGAAACCTTCATGCACGCCTGCGAAGAGATTCAAAGGTTGTGTGTGAAGTCGTCCAATCCGCACTGGGCCCGCGTGGACGACTATGGCCTAATCACCCTATACGGGTAGGCTCGTGCCCCTCGGTGGGGACGTTTAATGAGCTGATGATAATGAATCATAAAATTCGGAATTAAATAAATCAAAATCTTAGGATGTTAATCTTACGAATTATTCAATTTAGGAAATCTGAAATCTGTCGCCACCAAAAGTTCAGTGAACTGTACGATCTATTCATAACAAACTATTACAAACACAGATAACTAGAAGTCCCATCCACTTCATAATAAATTCATCATAACAAAAAAGAATTATCAAAATCAGTTCATAAACGACGAAGATATCCGCGAACAAACATAAAAAGCATAATAATACGGTCGCATTGAGTAACATCTTTTTATGAAGTTGTTAAAAACTAGTGTCGCTTCCAGTGCAATATATAAAGGTGGCATAATGTACCAAGCGCATATTACGTTGTTTCTGACCGTAATGGCTTTTGAATGTGCAGCGAACCTTACAACTTTATAAAAACATACGCGTACCTTCTACAGCTCGATGGATTTTTATGTTACCTTAGGGAGACCGGGTGAGAGTTGCGGACGATGCTTCCCGTAACCCGGTCTCATGGCGAATGGGTAGGGGATTCTAACAGGACTTGAGTCCTTAACTCCCCCCGCCAATGGGTATAGTGCGTCACTGTATCTCCAAACGTAAAAAGGGAGACCGGATGTGGACTGCGTAACTTAATCCATTAATTTATTCATTTTAAGTATTCTTCGCTTCGATAAAATTTTGCTGTTGGCCGCGAATGGCCTTAACAACTTCACCAGACAAATGGCGAGCGTAGATGGCTCTCAGTCAAATATAATTATTTTATGGAACGAGCCTAAGGGTGTCCCAGAGTGGGGCTCGAACTAGGCTTAAAGCGTTGCAGGGGATAGGTAACTTAGTATATGTATGGATTATATTTAGGAAGAAAAGCGAGTTACGTGCCGGTAACGCGAACAGAAAAATCATCCTCACCACCTGGATGATTGTAAGTCTTCCACCGTTCGTTTCTGTCGACATTTTCTGCCACGTACGACAAAACTGTGGAATGGACTTCCAAAGAAATGTACAATCTGGCGTCCTTCAAAGAAAAAAACCCTTTACAAGAGCGTACACTCTTCTAAAGGGCCGGCCACGTATTTCTGGATCTTCTGGTGCGGCATTGTTGGCGGATAATAACTGTCTATCAGTTGTTGGTCTCCTTCAATGCCGCTCTGTCATGGTTAGGCGTATCAGTTACCATCAGGTAAGGAAACCAAAAGCAAGATACGCGAAACGCCAAACGCGCAAAACGCGAGATAATCGTAGGCAAACATACATACTAACAGGTCAAACTGAGAAACTACTTTTTTGAAGTTGGTAAAAAAAAAAAAGTTAGCTATATAAAAGCAGACGAGTATCATAAAGAGTGATAGCTTGAGTATCATTTAGTAATCTGTGGTAACAATGTAACCAGTTTCATATTCCATAACCACTACCATACTGCCCGTCGAATTGAATACCAGTGTAGCCCGACCCGGCGGACTATCGGGATGAGATCCGGCACTATCGCGGCCCGCTATCCGGGATCCCGCGGGAAATTATGAAGCGCTATTATCGGTGACGTCACAGGTTTAAACGTACGACACGATAAAATATTATTGGATGTGGCACACGTGGGATACTAGCAAGATTGGAAGTTTGAGTGCATCGGTTTTAACATGTTATACGAGTACGTCTAGGTAGGTACCTCCGCAGGGCAAGATCAGATATCGTCAAGTGAAATATATTATGCAATTATGTGTTTTGGGATGAGGCTATTGTAGCCAGTAAAATTACTGGGTATAGGAGACCATCCGTCGTCTCAGGTGACGAGTGCAGGGCTGTGTTGATGGAGAATATACTTTTCACACATATTGGCTTACTATATGTTGTCTGTGGCTCAATAGCGTGAACTGTTGCCTTCCGCTCAGGAGGGCACAGGTTCAAATCCAGCCAAGTACCAATGTGTTTTCATATTTTCGAAATTATATATACGTTATTCGACGCTCTTACGGTGAAGGAAAACATCGTGAGAAATCCTGCGCGCGCCTGCGAAGAGATTCAAAGGTTGTGCGTGAAGTCGCACTGGGCCCGCGTGGAAGACTAAGGCCTATACATCCTTAGGTCACGAACTAAGCTATATACATAAACCCTTTACGGGCAGGCTCGTGCCCCTCAGTGGGGACGTTTAATAAGATAATGATGATACGTATAGTGTTCTGTTATGGACAGGTGTATCAATTACCATCAGGTAAGTGAACTGCGACTGTGGTGCCCTCAGACAATGGAACACCTACTGACTTTCCCGAAGTGTCCATCTTCGTGCGGTTTCTGGAACCTCTGGAAAGCAAATTAATGGGGTACTGATGTGGGTCGCAGTATCATATCCACTCGAATAGAAGAAGATGCAAACTTCATCATCCTGATCACATTATAGTTTAAAAAAATACTCAAGTCTCCCTTTGGTTTTGTTTTAAATCTACACATTAAACTTTATGTTGATAAGAAATCTTTTAAAAAATGTTCAATTTGAATGTTCCATCCGCGCACCTGAGGGTAAAACAAAGGTTCCGATGTTAATTTCGTCAGTTTATTAACCCCATCCCGAATAACACCGCACAGCTCCCGCAAACTGGTCACGGCGCAATTCATAAGCTGAATCATGAAGCTGTTGGTAAGTGATACGCCTGACCATCATAGATGCAGAGTTAAGGGAAATTGAAAACTCCCTAAGTAGTCATTATTTTCACCCGAGACAACAGATGTTAAGTTTCTTATACCCGGTATTTTTACTAGCTTCAGTGCCCTCATCCCGGGCTTCTATTTCACGGTACGATATCTGGCACTGCGGTGGTACCTACCTAGACGACTCAGTACCAAGCACAGACATCCGAATATATAATTAGACTGGACAAGCCGCCAAGTTTATAGGCACTCCCAGTGTCGTAATTTCTTTTTGGTTCTTACCTGTGAAAAGTTATTATATTTCTTGGTAAATTTACTGATTCATTGCGATGATGGCATGTTACAATTGCACAGGATGGCATTTTGGAAAAAAAAGGTAATTTCTTCTAATATTCGTGCGTCTTGACTCGTCTCACAGAGCGTAAACTGGCAGCCAGTGTATGCTCGTTGAGCTTACATTTGTCGCACTTTAAACGCGGCTTGCCCCATCTCTTGTATTGGAAAATCTGTGGTACCAAGTCTATCACCTAGTAAGAATCATTTTTCTTAACGATCCATTAACAATCGCCGTCAGCGTGTGTCTTGCGCCCGAGTTAATTTCGTTAGCAAATCGCTGTGCAAATCTACTTACCTACCTCCGGGAACTCTACTTTGTTTTTTATATTAATTATCGTGTTTTATTATTTCATTAACCCTTTCTGGTGTTTATTCGCTGCGTAATGGAGGTCCTAAGGTGCACTGAATGCGAACGTGTTTTTGTGAGACTTGAATATAATTTTTGGGAACTTCTTTGCGCTTGCCAGATGTATTAATGTAAGGTGTGTCAGCTGACTTGATGGAATGTCATTGAATGCGTGTTTGACAAATATTATCTCGAGTCCCTTCATGTAAAAGCAAGTTCTATGTCGGTCCGCATGATGGATTACGGCCCAATCTTCCCAAAAGCCGTGCTTTCTAGGGCCAGTATATAAAATTAGGGCCAGAGTGGCAGGAACACCCGCGATCTTTCGCTGGTCATCGGTTTATCGGGACAAAGGATATCCTACGCTACGCTTGCTAATACACGGTCTATACTCGAACTCGTCTGCTGCAACGGGCTTTGGTTCTGTGACATACGTGACCAGCCCACCACCACTTCAAACCTCTGATCCAACGAGCTATGTATAGATCGCTTCATTGCCTGTATCAAAATTTATTTTTGCTTTCATCGACAAATGGACAAAGTGTCAAAGTAAAATATGACTTTATGTCACGCGAGGGGATATGGTCGACTACATGGCGGCTCCTATTTCATTTTCTACGGCAGTCAACCATTATTATGTACTCAATTAACATATTCAAATAGCAAATTCACGCTATTGTTAAGTACCAATTGTACGAGAAAATAGCGAGTTTAATAAGAATCTGGTTATTTGCGTATCACGTTATATTGGTAATAGGGTTGGCAATATTTTAGTCTTTTTAATGAAAAATTCTACCAATCTGCAGTCGGACCGCGTGTTGGGCTATAGCCTAATCTCCCCATAAGGCTGCCTGTCCACTGGAGCGGAGCGTAGTATCGGAGCACTCTTAGTGAGATCACATCCACCAATACATAAAAATATTACCTAGTGATTTTAGGTTATTCTATTGGTAGATTTAACTCGCTTTGCTGGACATGATGCCTTAACTATCCTTTGCCGTAACTCAACATGCGGCCCCAATGCAGTCTACATGAGGGTATGGTGCAATCTGGTGAGTTTCAATGACTGATTTTCTTAGATTGTAGGACTAGGACTAGGACTGATGTTTTAACGTGCCGTACAAAGCACGGATCCATCTTTCTTCTCGGACAATCCATGATACAATGTCCTGACCATCATCACATCAGCTCATTATACGTCCCACCGGGGGCACTAGCCTAGCCGTATACGGTGTAGAGGCCGTAGTCGTCCACGCGGGCCCATTGCGGATTAGCTGACTCTACACTCAACCTTTTAAGATATTCGTAGGCGCAGGTTTCCTCACGATGTTTTCCTTCACCGTCAGAGCGTCGGATGAACGTACATATAATTTCGAAAATTCGAAAAGACATTTGTACATGGCTGAATTTCAACCTGCGCCCTCCAGCTACCAAGCCCCCCCCCCCCCGCCCCGGCCCGCAACGCCAAGGTTCGAGTCCCGTTCGAGGACGCTTTAGGCTCGTTGTGTAAATTTAAGGCTGAGAGTCATCTGCGCTTGCCAATTGCTCGGTGAAGCTGTAAAGGCCATCTGCGACCAACAGTTCGGAAAAAAAATGAGCCACCGACGCTCCTGACTAAACCGGGTAAAATCGAGTGACCTTTGCACCCACTTGATCACTTTGCTATGATATTTTTTGCTATTGTTTCTTTGCAATTGCAGTCTGAATCACCAGATTGTCTGTAAAAAAGCTTTTTCGGTATACGGAAGAAATGGCGGTCGTCACATAAAAACAATAGTTTAATAAAAATTGACCAGGTGTGAGTCGGACTCGCCCGTGGAGGGTTCCGCAGCACCAAGTAACATAATAAAATATTTTTTATTTACTGAGGCACTTACTACAGCTTTATGAGAAAATAGTTGTTTTTTTATAACAAAATCTATAGACTATAAATACGGTTTAAACCCAATTTCGTGTTAGATTTCATGACAATGTACATCATATATTTTTCAATTTCCAAACCAGGCATTATTAGTCTTTATTGACCAATCGATCAACTGATCGAAAATTATTTATTGGCATAAATGTATTTTATGGATCAATCCATCTAAGTAGTAAATGTGCAAGTGTTGCCCCTACCGCAAATTGCAGCGTACGTTGCGCGCGCGCACGCAATCGGTGAAACCGAACGTGTGTTAATAGGCCATTAGTGACACGTCTCTTATGACACACATTTTTATTTACTTCAAACCATTTTTTAGCTACTGATATTGAACGTAGATGACTTTACAGCTTCACCGGGAAAATGGCGAGCGCAGACCAGCTCAGTGTTTGCAAGACTTGACACAGGTCAGGTTAGTGTCCCGTACCTATTACATTTTCAAACAAATTCTATAAAGGGGAAGCTAGCCACAAAATATCATTGTTAGAGGTAACTACAGGTCTGAAAAAGCTGAATAGCCCTAAGAAACTTTTAATAAAAATAATAGGGTGTCCCGGAGCAGGACTCGAACTATCAACACCTATAATAGTG
>PQWD01009019.1:0-21629 GCA_019425675.1 Leucinodes orbonalis | reverse complement strand
CGAGTTAGGATTTTTCGCATCTCTTATTTAATGCAGCAACGACAAAAGTCATTCCGGCCTCGAAGATTTTAACGTCGTTGTAGGTATTTCTTCAACTTTTTCAGTGCATTCTAAACTTTAGAAACGCACACACGCGTGCTAATTACTCGATGCACGAGGTAAAAAGTGCACACACGTGAAGGTGGCGCGTGGGGGCAGGAGGCCACTCCCCCGGCGACGCCTGCTCATTTTAAATTGTAATTACAATTTATTATTGTCTCTGTGCCGCCTTCGACACCGACGCCATTTTATCGATCAGGGGGGTCTACGATGCAAAACGATATACAATGATACGATGATGGTTGAAGTACTTATTGCTTGGTGTGTATCTTAAGATTCTTGAGATGGTGGAAAATGAAGTTAAGGAACCAATAGCGAGGAAAGTGATTGTCGTATCGTTTATTGAGGAATTTTCTAGGTTTCGAATTTTCTTGTATTCCTACTGCTAGAATTTGCATTTCGTTTGATGGTGTATGTCATTTATTCGTGTTTATCGTCCAACTTATTTTTCGCAGAGATGAAGTCGCATGCAGAAAAAGATTTAAAAAAAATTAGAATAGAAATATCTGAAACTAATAGACATTGCATTGTAAATGTGCTAGTCTCTTAACAAAATAATTCTAATTAAGGATGATAATAATACAATATACTTCAATCGGTCATCCCAATACTTCTTATGTAGATGTAGTTCTTTAAAAGAACTTTAAATTTAATCTCAAGAAAAATGTAATGCTTAATTTTATTATTGTGGCATCTGATTATTAAGGTAGCCAGTTTATATCTTATCTTGTTGTTGTTGGCGATAAATAATTTTATGAACATGATTGCTCTGAGAAGTTAATTATAAAATAGTATATACCCATTGTTAATGAAATTGAGCTGTATACCTACAACGCCGTGAAGAACATGTGCTGACTATTATATATAAAGTTCTGTATAACCCTCGATCACCTTCTTATCTGAAAGATTGTTTCCAATTTCTTGGTACGGACCACTGTCTTGATCTTAAGTCTAAGTCTGATAATGTACTGAGAATTCGTTCATTAATTCTGGGCATTTCAAAGAGTCCTTTACCGGGAGCTACGATTTTGTGGAACAGGTTGCCGCCTGATAATCGTCATGCAAAGTCGTTACTGATATTTATGAATAGACTCCACCAGCATTTATTGAACACTACATTGTAATTATTTTCATAAATAAATATTATTTTTTATTAATCTCTAATATATAATGATAGCATATTTATTACATTTATTGAAGTGTTTTATTAGGAAATGTATGTAATATTGACATCTTGTTGAATAATAATTTATTTATTTGTTTTCCTATTTTTCTTGCCCACTACTTTATTTCTTTTTCGTCTTCTTTGTCCTAAGGTTACCTGGAAGAGATCGTTTGTAGCGATTGCTATTGTTTACTAATGTTCTTGTATTTAATTCAAATTATTGTGAGCAATAAAGAGTCCATCTATCTATCTTTCTACAATATATAATAAAATGTGTACGTTTGCTGTGTTACGCTCATCTTTTTCTTTAATGCATATTCTGCTTTCTTAAATAACATATGGCACATATAGAAAACAATCTGCTATTCAGTCTCCTTCTCCATGATATAACCAACCAACCAACTGTTAAATCAATCATCAAAATAGTTCAATGATAATAATTTTATGAGATCCATCCAGTGAAATAGTTAATTGGCCCTGTCGACCTCTCTTTTTTAGGAGCATTTATAAATAGCTCACGACTTGCAAACATGCACGGGATCTTTGATGTCTTTAGGGGAATCCAGCATTGAACTCTACGGTTGCAATATGTCGATACTTAACATCAGTTCCCTGACGTCCTCAATTTCGCTGGGATTTAACGTAAAGCTCTGTAACAACTCGCTCAATAAGTGCAAGCGAGGACACTCAATAAACCATTAACGCGAAACAAAATTGAAATAAGTAACTATTTTGAATTCAAATGCAATGCAAATTGGCTCGACAACCCTCCAGTAAGAAGGGTTAAGATGTTTTCGTAACTGAGTGTAGCCATTGCCGCCCGCAATTGTTTCACAATCTACTTTATGTTCCGTTTAATCGAAATGAATAAAGATTTAAGAAACGTCCGCAACGAGGTGTTGGCGGGGAAATTTGAATCTGCCTATCTCCTGAGCGTTTTGCATAGCAAGGGTTATGTAGATTACTGTTTCTTATGTTAAGGTGGAACAAATATGCTCTTAAACCAAAATATGGTGATAAAGAATAATTGCAGGTTAATTCAATAAGCTAAAATCCTTTAGGAGTAGACCTATCACGACCACACTCGCTGTTAAAATCTGTTTAGATGCTCTATTGTGTGAAACTGCAAAAATCGAGTTGAAATGAACATCACGTAAGTAACTCTATCACTAGTATGCGGTATCTTAATGTTGTGAAAATAAAACTTTTAAATGGTAACAAAACATATATGTACCTTTCTACACGAACGGAAATCAATTTTGGTAAATACTTTCGTAAACATCATTACTGTGAGTTCAAGTTCAAATCTGGAAACAATAAATTTGTAAGTAAATTATAGAAAGTACTTAGACTTTGTATTTGGAAATATGAGCTAAACACAGTTTTAAAATTTATCAAAACTCAATTACATAAATAAAAAACTAGCGAGATCTCTATTGTACGAGTACAAGTACCTATGCTCTACATAAATTTCCAACGAATCCGAAACATTTTAACCTTTATTTTATGTTGTCTTTCACTCTTCTAGCTACTGTAGTCATTTGTTGAATGTAGGTGGGCTTCCCTCACTGCTTGCCCAAGATGCGTTCTCTCATCAAATATTCTAAACAATTAATTTTCGATTAATTACGAATGATTGAATATACTTACATTAGTACTTACATAGGACTTCTAGATGGTAAGTGAAAAGGCGATGAAGTGGCCCAATACTGGCCGCATTATCATATTTAGTAATAAATCCATATTGACTTGATAAGAAGAAGCTGTAGCATCGCCTGTTTATAAGTGTACCAAAGGATCAGCTACAAGTTCAATTCGGTTGCAAATACTGACAGCATCGGCAATAAAACAGAGCCGAGACAATAAACACGGCCATACATCACGCGACACACAGCTAAAGTTATTTAATTATCGTAAGGAAAAACTAATCCGTGTCTCGGCGAGCGAAAATTACGTCGCGCCCGGCAGGTGCGTGCGTTTGCGTGTGCGCACAGGGGGATGCCAGAATGTGTGGTTTACTTATTTTATTTATCACATTTTTAAAGAAATAACAAGAGTTGCGATGGCTATTTCCCTCAAGGGATCCAAATAGTAAAAGTCACTTTGTGCGATTAATTTAAGTTTTTTTTTTAAGTTGAGAGCCTTGCAGGTTGAATCTCGCAATTATTTGTGAAGACAGACGATTCCGCACTATATAGAGGAACATTATGTCGTCGTTCCTGACTGCTATCTCAGTATAATAGTCATTAACACCCACCCGCCAATCTGAGCTGGGCTCGTGTAGTGCGTTTCAACCCAATCTCCTTCTCGTAACTATGCTTGGCGGGAAGGCCTGTATGTTGCTGTGGTACATTATAGGTTGATGATGATTGAGGCTAATTATTATAACTAGCACCGAGAAGGTTATATATTATTGTAATCACCTTTTATTAACTTTTTTTTTGGCTACTGTTCGCCCTCAAAGCTTCACCGAGCTAGTGGAGAGTGCTCGTGACCCAACCTTTTATTTTCAGGAACAAGTTTAGCTCATTCTACCTTTTTTTATCTGTCAATAATCTAAGAACTTTTGGTAATTTGTGAAAATCACTTTCAACAAATAAAAAAAATCTGCATACTGTTAAAAACAATGTCACATCAGTATACGATGATAACAAAAGCTGTTTTAACTTCACCATAATCAGAACTAATGAAATACAAAAACTAATAAAGGCAAGTTTAATAGAAGGTAAAGCATCACCTGTAGCGGCGCCATACTTCAATAGAGACTACGGGAGGCACGGAGCTGTCTTGAGCGACGATATTTATGCGAGCAATATTAACTCCACTCGCTATACGTAATGTACGTTCGAACGAGAGCATAAATTAATATGTTCACAATGCTTACCTGGCTGTACGTTACTGATGTCTTTGTGTCACATGACGCGATTAAAATCGGGTGCGTTCATGGGCATAAGCTACCGCGCAAAATTTTTGACGTTTGTTTTTAACTGTAGCATTTGTAGCGCCTACAAATCATAATGCTTGGTTCTAGAACGCATATCAATGGTGTTAGGTCGGTCATTTAAACCGTTTTCTATAGCTTGTTCTACACCGCGAAAGGTTAAATATGCGTGGCCTTTTCAAAATTCATGTATTGTTTTAATAAGTCACCAAGGATATTTTCATGAACTTAAATGGATGTAAAGATTACGAAAAAAGATTTTATTTTCTCTTTTAATACAAGCATTCTTATACCATTTAGTCTAAGCTAAAACCTTTAAGCTTAAGTTAGGTGGTTACTTACTCATGCACTTGGCATGTGCGTACAACTCTTACTAGTATCCTAATGGATTAGCAATAAAACATAAAATTCGCAAACCAAAGACTAATAAAAACCAGTATTCTTATGATGAAAGTTAAATCACATCGTTAGGTTGATAACAGAGTTCGAACAATTTATGATAATATAAAGAGTTAAAATAGCGTCCATTAACAAAAATAGATTTTTGGCTTGAATCCAACCGTTCAATACCAACTTAACTGTTGCAAATTTTTAATACTCTACATATATCCGATATGGTCTAGTGGCTAGGATACCTGGCTCTCACCCAGGAGGCTCGGGTTCGATTCCCGGTATCGGAAGTTCTTTTTTTCTTTTGGCTTATTTTATAACATATTTGTTATTCATGCGCTAAAAATTCAGTAATTTAACTATTTTACTGATATTAGAACATACGAAATAATTCCAAATAGAGACATCTTAAAAGCAATTTTTGGAAACCGTGCCTTAACCATAAGTAACCGGTATAGGTATTATGAGACCAACATCTGTCATCTCGGATGATGGGTGCCGGGCAGAGCTGCCAGCAAAAATTACAACCTACTGTTATTGGTTTTCTTCAACACTGTCATGGTCAGCTGTATCACGAACCATCAGGTGAGCGATCTAACCGATCTGTTTAATTATAACATAAAAAATGGTAAATCGATATCTACTATCTTAAGGCTAAAGTATCATATAACTGATCCTTAAGTAGATATCGCAGCTTTCATATTATAGGGGCACAATTCTAAAAACATGATTGTTGGGAAGACGCTTTTGAACACACACACACACAACCTTCGAATCTCTTCACAGGCGTGCATGAAGGTTTCCTCACGATGTTTCTTCCACCGTAAGAGCGTCGGATAACGTTCATATATTTTCGAAAAAGAATTACGAATCGCATATTAAATTTATCCCAGCATTATTAAAAAGACACACTTTACTCGGAAATATGAAAATAGCAAAAACGAAGTTTTCGCGTCTTCATTGCACGTTCTGACTCTTTCTATCAAGAGCGTCATGTAGATGTGTTGATTTTTGCCCGTTTATATGTAAAACTCAAAAACGCTATTTTTTGAGATGTGCCCCTATAGTATGAAAGGTGCGATTTTTAAGCAGACATAATAGGCGACAGTATGTATATTCCATGAGGTGTACAGACTGCGAATCGAAATACTAGCAAATACCATCATTTTGTGATATATGGGCTTAGATAAACAATAATCTAAGTTGAAATTTTGACCAAGACAAAAAGTCTGCCCATCGCGTTATTTGGACATTATTTTTATTCATAATCACGTCGCTCGCTACATGTCATCGTGACATAGTAGCATGATCGTGCTTTTGATTTTGTACTCTTTCTATGACTCCTTAAGGCCTACATGTTAATGAATAATTTTGATGTCATAAATAAAAAAATAAATCAACGTATGAGTATGTGTCAAGTGGCTCGGATATTTTTTGGTTGAAATTTCTTAGTGATTGTGCATCCATTTATAGTTAGTTTATTGTTTTCTAAGCTGATGGGGTTCAAATTTTACGAACCAATTTCAGCTTATCTACTTGAAGTACATCCTGTTAAATAACTAACCAGCCAGTTCTAACTAACAAATCAGACGAAATTACCTTGGATAATATACAATTCGTTTTGGAAGCCTTGTCCAGAATTGTTCGCTGTGGCTTCAGTTGTTATGTCCCATAAACATAACAATAAAACAGAACTTTTAAATTCCATACAAAAATTAAACCAAGCAAGGAATCTATCAGAGGCATCCGCTGTACCTTCAGCAAGGGTCATCTCTCGTAATCAGGAGGGTCGCGCGTCATTGCCCGCCCTACGGCCAAATATAAAAATCATTCATATGGACGAAATAAATTCCCCAACCCGCTCGAAAATCTATTAGCAATAAATATGAAGTTTTCCGATTTCACAGGATTTAAAACGGCGATCGGGCGCGATATAAAAATCGGGGAGTTCTTATGAGTTTCTTGGTTTATGGCATTGTAGTTTATTTGGCGCGGGACAGACTTCGTCGCGTACCGTAAATAATGATTGTGATTCACTGCGCTCTTTTAAGAGCTGGACTTTTTTTATGCGCGTCAAAATTAGTGTTGGGACGTTAATTAGATACCAAACCCACATTACCTCGAGGCAAGAAGCGGAGTGTCGTTGTATTTGAAAAAGCGTCTTTTGCGTTATTTTACAAATCTTATCAATTAGTAAGTAAGGTCGAGTCTACTGTGATTTTAAAAAAAATACTTTAATGGTTATTTTTTTTAAATAATATATTTACTGACTCTAGAATATGTGGTCTATTATAACGAAAGGATCATATTGAAAACTCAAATGGAATGAAAATTAAAGCCTATTGCGTTTAACAAGAGGTTATACCTACAAATACGGTCAACTATTGACAAAAGTTTGATTCAGTGAAGATGAAGGGGTTGTTCTGACTAGTTGTTCAGTTTCTTAAGTTTTACGCTAGAAAGAATGAATTGGGATCTATAGGAATTGTGACCCCAAGTATGCTTCCGGCAGAATTCCGACAGTGTAGGAATTAAAGCTTTATGTCAGCTTTGATTAAATGAAATCAATTTGACGGATTGAGTCTTGTTTTTATTCTCGTTTAACACCTTTCTATGTTAGGTACTTGGTATATATCTCTTTATTTTGCGTTGTATGCTATAGGTGGCAAACAAACAATTGGTATCTAATGTTAGAGAACACTACCGCCCATGTACATTTGCAGTACTAGAGAGTATAGAAATGTGTTACCAGCCCTTTAAATAGGCATACGCTCACCCTGTTAATAGGCGTAGGTTTTTACGCCCCCCTTTTAGCGCCAGATTTCGGTCCTGTGCTTACCTCATCCAGTTTCCTCCAGCGACCTTATAAGTTTTCAGTCCATCAGGTTCTCTACCTATGCTACGCTTACCAATTAAACGCGGTTTCTCATTGTTGTCTGCTACTACTGCCATCGGTCGTGCAACATATGTGACCAGCCCAGTCAGAGCCACTTCTGCTTGCTGGGTTATATCGGGAACTTTCTTTCTCTGAGGAATAATATAACTCCTGATTTTATTCCTCACAGACCCCGAGCATGGAGGTCGCTCCACAATTGTCCTTGAGTGATTTTTAATTGGTGAACCAAGCCCAGAATTAGTGTCCGGTTTATCTAAATTTTAGCCGATCGATAGTTACCTGCCATATTAAAATAGGCTGTTAACTTGGTGATTTTATTTTTAATTAACAATGCGAATAACGAATGTAACGGGTTCAACTTATTATTTTGGTAGAATCGCTGACATCACTGGTATGTGATACACCATGCCTCAGTTTCTGGTCTTTTAGCAATATACAACATCGTCTAGGTAAATGGTCTGAAACCCTCATGCGAAAGGCCGAGAAAGGCAATACGAGTATTCAGAACTGACCTAATGATGTATTCATTTCCATGTGTTATTTCAGATTTCGTTTCAAAATTTTTCAAATTATAGTTAGTAGTTTGATATTATACTTCTGTTAAAACTACTCAATGTAGAGCTTCTTTATTGATGACTAAGTTGAATTCATTACCGGAGACTGTAGTAATGCAAGAGACAGGCAACAAAAAGCCTTTAGGGTAACATCATCAATTTTTCTACATTTTGTATTAAGTTATCCCCGCTACCACTGGTCAAAGATGTCTACTGCTGATGATTGCAGCCTTTACAGCTTCACCGGGCAATTGGCGAGTGTAGATTGGTCCCAGGCTTAAAAATTTACAGAAAGAGCCTAAGGGCATAAAGATCTTCCTCATTTAAGATTAATATCTCTGTTTTCGGCATCCGCCATCAAGCCCCCACCTTTGATATACCGTTGAATCTTCATACCTTGCTAGATTACTTATCAGTGTTGATAATTGTTTTAACTTCCACATCAACTGTATCATAGTAAGTAGCATATTGTGAACTATTTGTATTCTATATTCAATATGTTTTGTTTCTAAAGTTCATTCTTCGATCAAGAAACCATGTTTATTATTCGGATTGTGTAAATAATTCGGTTCCATTCAATGTATAAGGGGATAGGGATCTTTACCATTACAACAAAACACAAAATGATAATTTTCACTTTTAATCTTGATATTTTCCTCTACGATACAAGGCACACACACAATTTTAAGTAAACTAATAATAATTATAATAGAAATAATAAATAATAATACTCGCTTTCAAGTTTGTCCTCCATAACCAAGATGTAAATTATAGGTACGAAAAGCCTCAGCTTATTGACAAATAAATCTACGCGCTAAGACAATACTGCGACATTTATGCAGTTGGGCATACGTTACCTACTAAACAATATTGTCAATTAGTATCTGTGGAAAAATCAAAGTAACCGATACAAATGTACCACATTCACACCCATCGCACAATCACACGTCAGCTAAACATTTATGATAACAACTAAGTTTTATTCTTATGACGCATTATCCGTTACAGATAATATGAAATGTTGCATCAAGCGCTCGCCGAATCGGCACTTGACTATTCGTGTCTGCGATTACTTTGCTCCGCAATAAAAAAATTATACAATTCATTTGTGCCACAGTACAACTAACGGGAAGCTTCAAGTTGTTTTTCAATTATTTTCTTGCAATCTTTGTACTGCGCTATCGTTTCGCACCTTTATTTATACAATAGCCAAGCGCCAATGTCACGCCCAATACAATATCTAAGTCTTAAATTAACTATTTTAGACATTCAAAGTCCTCCCAAAAACTAAGCATCAATATAAATAACACTATTTTATATTTTTATTATGTATAATGTTAACACTACGGCTTAAGTTACAACACTACCAATATACATCGACTCTGCGTGGATATGAGATACAGCGTTTATATCTATTTATACAGTATCTAAGTCATGAAATTTAAAGAAATCATATAAATGACATTGTACGCAAAAAACTGTTCATATCAGTCATTAAAAATTGTAAAAATGTATCATTTAAAATTACTAACTTAACTATCGTACACTTTATGGTTTAAGTGATACACTAGATTCCGTTATACCTAATCATTGCACTAAAATTGAATCAAATACACGACAGTAGATATTACTATTGAACGTCGCTTTTATACAATACTATGAACAATAAAACGGTGTACCTACAAATTATATGCAGTTTTACTGACGATGTGGTCCTTCATACTTGTTAACAAAACGTGCTTCATAGGAACTTAACACTTATCCATTGTAGAAAGACGGCGAGACTAGTAAACGATCAATAACCAATAACATTGAATAAGGAAAAAAAATCTCAAAAAACCAGTCTTAGATCAATTCCAAACATCATTTTCAATCAAATCAGTAAAAATTTCAAGCTTATGATATGTATGTAGGTACAAATTATTAATTAAGCAAATGAAATGCTAACTTGTAATTTTATAAATTTACAAAAACGTGAATTAATGAAATCTTAATACATAAATATGGCATTTAATGATAAGTTTAAAGGTACTTTAATAAAGGATTAAAATATTGACGTATAAATTACATAAATCGTCGATAAAACCGTATTAGCTTACATATATGAATTTAAAGAAATATTTACAAATTTTACTATGGAAGAAGAGTCCATAAGACTTCGCCTTATCGTCACGAAATCTACGTTCTTACTCCAAATTCAATAACAATATTTACATTTTTATCTCAAGGATGTGGCTACCTCATCGAGATATCTGTACCGCGAAGAACCTTAGACTACGGATGAACTTTATCGATTTTGTATGGGATCGAACTTTCCCGAGTGTCCGAAATGTTTTTGGGAGTTATTTCTCCCTGAACTCAGGTTTCACACTGATCATGGGTTTTCTCGTTTCGTCTGTTTCTTTGTCGAAGTCTTTGTCGGGGTATTCAGGGGCCCCGGTGTTTTGTAGCTAAGTGGCTGAGCTGAATAGCACAGAGTTCTTGTAGTACCCGGCGCGGTCCGAGAGGGGGCTTTTCACGTCTCGCTCCATCGCCTGCTGCCGCGACTTGCGCTCCATCTCTAACTCTTGCGCCAGGGATTCTGTTGACAATAAAACACATTTATTATTATATATAAATAAATATAAATACCTTACTATCTTAAAATGCAAAGTACATGCCTTTTTTATGTTATAAGTGTACAGGAGGGTCAGGACGTTCACCTGATGGTAAGTGATACGCCTAGTAATTACACTCGCTACTGTGCCCTCGTCCCGAAACACAAAACTGCATAACACTCCAGTTTCACGGGACGATATCTGGCACTGCGGTACCTACCTAGATGACTCAGTAACAAGTCTACCACCTAGTAAAAGGCCTTTCTCTAAAGAATAATTATGGCGATATGATCTAATAACATCTGTTAGCATCAAATATAAAGTACAACAAATTTGTGTTTGCAATTACTATTTATAACAACAAAGGCAAATTTAAATATACCCGGAAAAAAGCTTTCACGACAAAAACCTGCTATTGCTAATCTCTATTAGAGTTAAAAAACATTGTTTCGAAATACCAACTTTGCACATAATATTAGTCTTACCTAATAATATAGGACCATTACAAAACAATTAACGGTTTTCCATTTGATAAAGAAACAATTAATTCTGATAGCAATTCCAAACTACAAATGAAATAACTTTTGTCTGACAATTAATTGAGTTCCACACATTTACAACGTCAAAGTACGTGTGTGTCGCCCCGGAAAATGTCATTAATGTTTCGCAGGGAACTCACATCAAACGGACTCCACATCCGTATGGCACTTTCTAATTTAATACTCGATATTCCCTTTTGGTAAAAACGTACAGTGGCACTGGCAATATCGTGTGAGTTTATTAAATTGCGCTCCGGAAGGGTCGCCTCTGTGCCACTCACATTATCGTTCGAGTAATTATTGCCAAGAAATAAATTTATCATGCTTTAGTTCTAATTTGTGTAAATGATAACAGTAAGGTCATATATAACTTAGAAGAAGAAGAATATAAGAAAAGGCAATAATGGCAGGTAATTAACATTGACGTATTTCAAATATTAAATAAGGGCTAGGGTCAACTGTAGACAAACAAATTTGGCATGGTGTAAGTTCTTCTCAGGTCAGATTAGTTGTCTCTATATGAAAATGAATACAAATACAAAAGAATCGACATTAGATGACAAAATATTAGATGTACTTTCCTTAAAAATTCAACAACAGCAATGAAGCAAATAAAGGTAAATATAAACACAAAACATGTTTGAGCAAAGATCATCTAATAAGATTTTTAGAAAATTGACAAAGTTTGTGAAGGGGCAAGAGTAGGTGAGGTAAGGCAATTGTCTCCCAAAACGTAGGCATTTTACGAAATATGCTTATTCAATTTCATGCAACGCTTGGCGCCTCCTGCAATTTGCGAGATATAAAAGGTATAAACGGAATCGCGTTTTTTGCTTACTTTGATGGAACATTTTCTCAACGGGGAATTCAATTTCTCATCCCGACATTCGTTTACAATTTATGCTTTGAGTGTCCAGATTTACAGCGCCTAAATTATTCTCTTGGAATTATTCATCAGAATCTACTTTTGAAAATGGATACTTTGAGCGATTCTGAAAGTTAGACAGGTTTTCTTTCTGTATGATCGTCGCACAACAATAAGCAATTACGCTATAAAAACATTTGTATCTTAAAAAAACTCAATTATAATCCGATTTGTTTCAGTGGAGATTCGCTCCAGGGCATCACACTCGCAAGTGTCGCCCGTTGAGGGTTGTACCGAAACAGAAACCTATTATCCCGGGCGAGATTATACGCCTAGGGCGTCACAATTAAATATTATACACTTAAAAGCTTCGGCCTTTGCCGTTTCACTCCGCTGCCACCCCTAAATGTCCCATTAGGTCTGTTTGAATACGTAATATTTTTGCATTTGCCTCTCCTAAAACAGAATTGCCGGTTCCTTTGAGAGCGATAATCTACTTGTTCCTTGAAATAACTATAATGGTTCACTGCTTTGCTTACAGTTAAATGACATCTTATGAATCAACTTTGTTTTTATCAACTTGCAAAAACTATATAGTATTATTGCTAATATCATTGCAATGCCACTTTCTTGAATCATTGGTAAAAAGTTAACTTTCACTTAGCATTGTAATAGCTATAACACAATAAGAACATTCAAAAGAACCACGTCGACTTCGTTTTGATCGAATGGTCATGGAATGACAAAAAAGGGACGCTATATTGTAGACGTGAATCGATTTATTTTAAAAGAAACAAATGTAAGCCGAATGCACAAGTGGCAACAGTAAGTAGCTTTTTATATTGGGTGACAATCAAGTACGGGACAGTTATAGATGTAAGCTTTACTAAAAATAAAGATATAAAAGAAACGCTTGAGGTTACGAAAACACGTAGTGATATATTTTATTTAAACTCAATATTTGATGTACTGTTATTGTTGATAAAATTGATTTATTTTACTCTGGAGTTGGTGACTCGTTTTAATTTTTAAACAGCAAAGTTTGAACAAAGGCAATTTCTCTTGATACTTCTTATGTCACTTCATAAACAATTTTTAAGTTTTTATGAAAGAGTCTTAAATTTTTGACACCTAATATCTTTGAACAAATAATAGAAAGTCAGCTGCTCATTATTTTTAACGATTTTCAACGCAATCGACACCTAGGTTGTTAACGCGAAATTAATTACTGCTGTTAAAAATTGATCAGAAAAACTCCGATGATTAATTCTTTGAATGGAAATTTGAGAAGGTTGTCGACAAAGGGTGCGTTACCATCGAATCCGTGTATGAAGGGTTCGGGTACTTGCCAACAGAATAAGGTCCTTCCCTCTCAATGGAGATACCGAAACACTCGAAACAGCTACTGTGACTCTTTTGGACCATGTCGAATTCTATAGATTGGATTGATTTTCAATTTAGAGATGTTCATTTAACTTTTTTCTACGACTCCTTCGTGACTCCGACACAGTTCAGTTAAACTTTATCGTTTTATTACACAAGTTTAAACAACCAATGCCCAATAAAAAAGACTTGAAATTGATTATTTAATTTAAATCAGTAATGGCAGCAGACCAAGTTCAGGAAGCATGCCGTTGTATTACTTAAGCATAAACAAAAAGTTAATATCGTCAAAGGTTTCGAGCGCACCTGTGCGGTACAATTTTATTTCCATTCATTTTACAAGCTCACCTAAAAAGTAGCTGGGTGAAGTTTCCTCTTTATTAATTTTTCAACTTTATATTACTCATGTAACATCGGGTTTATCCATCTTACCGTACCATGTTTTAAACCGCTACTTATTTATTTATTTTTTGTTTTTGCTGTTTTTAGAAACGAAACTTATGAAAGAATCAGTCTAGATAAATCAATTATTAAGTCACTGTAAGTAAATATAGTAATTTTAGTCTTATAAAAATTTATTCTGCTTTATTTCTAGTAAGCAATTTAGACCCTCACTTACTTTTGACTCCACTCAGTTTTTTGAATAAAACACGCAGAAAAAGTTTTCTAATTTACGAATAATAAAATATGTTTTTTTTACTTTTACCGACGGCACCGAAAAGTTGATGAAAGGCTCCAAGTTTTAATTTTTGTTTTTCTGTTATCAACATTTTATGTTTACAACTGTCTTGTTTAATTCTTTTTTGCTTCATCTGGCAATTTTTAATGATTACAACAATATCTATCCATCAAGAATGCTCACATTAAATTGATT
This sequence comes from Leucinodes orbonalis, assembly GCA_019425675.1. Lineage (NCBI taxonomy): Eukaryota > Metazoa > Arthropoda > Insecta > Lepidoptera > Crambidae > Leucinodes > Leucinodes orbonalis. Next base: position 7,326 of record PQWD01009019.1, on the reverse strand, counting down.
AGTAGGAGTTTCCATCGGCAAATAGAAATTAAAAAATAGACAAATTATTCTTGTTTAAAATTAGAAAAACATTCTATAGTACCCTGTGATTTTGGGCTCAGTGACATCTGTTTAAAGCAAATGGTTGACAATCACTGTTAGATTCTTTGGCCCAATTTCACCAATGGTAAGTCAATATACAATACTATACTTAAATAATGTTTTTAATATTCGGTTCGAAATGACCTAATGTAGTGCAATGTAGTTGACATTGCACTACATTAGGTCATTTGTCATTGCACACCCATGGACGATGTTGGAAATAAAACATCGTATGCATTTCCCATCTTGAAGTATTCGTTGTTGCGTGCTCGCGTGCGTTTAGATACTTGGGGCAAGGTAACACTTAAATTACTTGCAATTTCTACTTGAAAAGCAGTCCGTCGGCAAAAGCCACTCGGCGGCAAAATACAGGAAATGATTAAATCGGTATCAATGTTTTAACCTTTCAACCCTTTAGAAGGAGGGCTTTTCACATTTTGTAAATTTCTTTTTTTAAATGATATAAGTACTCTACTTTTGCATAAACACATCCACAATTTAGTAATACTATTCTATGGAACTCTTCGTAAAGACGTTATTTTTGTATCAGTTGAACTGTTGCATAAGAACTACTAAGTTACGACTTGTGCAGTTTCGTTTAGTATTCAAACTTAGCACTTGTTTAATATTTCGTATTAACAGCTTATAAGTATTAATAAAAAAGCGCAAACATAATTTCTGTTCGTAGCCGGAAATTTTATTTATATTCATTTAGATTCACATTAATAAACACATAACCTTTTCACAATATCCCAACTAAATGTAACACTAATTAAGGGTATTGAATAACGCATTGGATTTTTTTTACAATGCAACAGCTTTGGTTATCTTGAAAAGTTATTCTTTATTGCTAAAAGAATTACATTTAAAAGGGTTCTAAATTTATTATAAGTACTAAATTTATTATAACGTACCTAACTACGAGTCGTTTGATCGCATCGAGTGTACATATGCGATGTACGTTGCATGAACTCAGTGCATTTTAATGAAATTTCTGGGCTTGCCACTGAGCAGGCTTGAATGAAAAGCTATGAGGTTTCTGCTTTACTCATACAAAGCATACAATTTGTATAGAAACGGAACTAACTGTATGCTCCGTGTAGGATTATTTATGGCTAGGAGATAAGCCGGTCGGGCAATAACAGGCAAAAATGCTATTAGAATCAATAACTCCCGATGTTTAATCCCCGTCTCCCCATTGGTACACGAAACGTAAACTTCGTATGTTCATTTCATGTTCCGAATATTTTGAATTCTCGGTGCCCATGCGGTATGCAATATGATGAAATAGGTATAAATTTCATACGATGCATTTTTCTGTACTTCCTCGGATCCCTTCTGTAAGACCGTACATTTGCCCTTTCGGGTTTCATTCAGAATTATAAATTATGTGATATAAGATTTCAATTTATATTATTAATATAGTTCACTTGTAAAAAACTCATTTTAACTGTTGTCACATTTTAAAGTTATTATTTTCACACAATATTTTGCATTCTTTCGATTGGTAGAATGATGAGCCAGTTTATTGATTGATATGATTATAACTTGAGCTCAGAATTCAGATCTGGATATTAATACTAATTTTACAACGTTCAAAAGAACGTTGCTTAATATTCTTGAGAGGCAGTCTTAATTTTGTCTTAGCATATTTTGTTATTCTTGCACTCACGTGTGGTTACAAGTAATATTCTAGGTTAGTATTTAAGTATGTTATTTACATGAAATTCTGTTAATTTTGCTAAACTGCTTCCATGTCAGCTGTGCTGTCGTGGCAGTTTGTAATAAGGGCATCACTACTTGTTGTTGTATATATTTGTTTTGACCAAACTATTAAAAATAACTTTAATCTAGAAATAAAATCTAGTAAAATTTACAGGTGTAAATAACCTTATATCTCAATAGATACAATTCTCGGGTATTGGGCGCAGTGTGGCGTTGGTGAAGCATAATAATTGTCTATCAGTTGTTGGTCTTCATCAAAGCCGCTCTGTCATGCCAGGCGTATCACTTACAATCAGGTGAGCGTCTTGACCGTCCTGTATACTCGATAACATATCAAAAAAGAAACCATAAGTATTCACACTCACCAGAATAATTTTGCCAGAAAGCGGCACCTCCACTCATGATGTCCACAGGTGGAGGTGGATAATTCCACTGCGGCTTGTCTGGCGTACGAGGCGGTTCCCTCTGGAAAGGGGGAGAGGCTGCTGGCGGTTCTGTGCTTGGAGGTTTGCTCTCAGAACCGTTTTCACGGTCTGAACGAGGAGTCTCTGTGCTGATGTTAGGTTTTCTGTTTAAAGAAAAAGTTCAATGAGTTTACCGAGTTTTCTGTTGCCAAGAATACCTATTACGTATGAAATTGAACACAAATGCGTGTAGTAAAGTACCCGAACCCTCGTTTCAAATGGTCTGCGAAACGATTTCCTGACACGGAGATTAGTACAAGCCTTCACCAGCGTTTACCCACCCTTCTTACGTCACGCACTCATACCAACTTAACAACGTTCAAAGTAACATATCACCCTTATCAGCTATCAAAAACAAATCTTATTACTTGATAGTTAAAGTCGAAATTTGTATCTACGTTTTGTCTCACATACGAAAACGTGCAACTGAAGATGGAGCTAATACGCAGATAGTTTGACAGACGGCAAGTTAACATGTCAGGGGCACATACACGTAGTTTATGGAACTTGTGGAACAACCTGATAGTGATAGTATTGACAATTTCGACATGTTTAGGAATCTTAAACATTTGATGAGCAAATAATGATTTTAAGTTTGAGTCAAGACTAAGGAATTCAATTGTATGGATTCCTTATAGCTGCCAATTAGATACAAATAATAATCCTTATACGATAATTGTTACTAACCAGTAACGATTCTGAGAATTTCTGCAGGCGCACCTGACTGTTTTAATGCTTCTTCTATCTTTTGTCTTCTCTTGAGTTCTGCCTCGAGCTGATCCTGTATTTGCTGCCTTTGTTTCTTTTCTTTCTTTAGTCGCTTCTGGTACATCACTGTAAACAAACGAAACAGTTATTTCATAAAACACTTACTATTATATTTGTTATACATAGATTATATATGCATATTGTCAGTTTCCCTTGGAATGCATTAAAGATAACATTTTCTATACGATGCAGTCCCATAGCACAACAAAAATTAGGCAGCACCGAAGGGCATCACGAAGACCTCCCAAATATAAGGAACACCCATCGTGCGCCATACTTATACACACAATACCTACTCATATCTATACATACGAATATGCATGTGATCCAACCTGAAATAACTAGTATCTATCTCTCTCGCTCTTATGATACACCTTTTCTTTATCTGAAAACAATCTCAGAAAACGTTCAAGGAATCTCTCGATTCGTCCGCAGTTACCACCTTTCGTTTTAGCATTTCGCCGTCGATAATCGTCTGATGGTCCGAATCGATTCGGTCTCTGTCGATGTATGCCGTATTGATGTTTCTATCTTTTTCGCTCGATGTTCGATTGACGAATGATTGAGTCGGTGCACGTGTTGATAGACGCTGGAGGCCCTACCTCCGCCGAGGCAGAGGGGCGGCACGCGGCCTTGGGGATAAGTCACAAGATGCGCGACCCGATTTGCAAGTTAAATATTTCATCGTTCCTAACGTATTTCTTTTTAAATGGTGCATGCAGTAGCAAGCTTAATGAAGTGTTTTTATAGGTAAAACCTGTGTAGAATTTACAATAAAGATGTTGGAATTAAATATTTTAACTGTGTACGTTACAATGACTGTCGTACTCGTATTGGTATTAAACCATTTTAATGTATGCTAAAAGATATAAATAATAAAATACAAATTCAAATTTGAAATAAGGTTCGTCTTTTTGAAATTTATTAAATGGATATTTGACGATTCGTAAAACGCCATCGCCTGTGATTTGGACCACACGATTACTCTGAGATCTGTCTTACGATCGCAAAAGATAGAGTTTTGATGAAGTCGGGTCGCGCCATGAGGACGCGGATAACCCGTTCGTTTTATGGAAACGACATGAATAATAAACTAATAAAAATATCAGATACGTCTTCAGCGGCGTCACCGTGCGAATCACAAACTCCAGCTATGACAAACTTTGATTGAAGATTTAATATTTATTTTCTTTGATCATGATGTTTCCATATTTTAGTTCTGAACTCTAGCAATGTTTCTTTTATGAGTGAAGTATTACTTTTCAAATTACGTGCTAGCGTTCTCTAGTTGAACGTAAAATCAAATCAATATTTTAACAAGTACTCGAAGAATGAAACAAACGAAAGCGTTTTCTCATTAAGGATTGCTAGTAATTAATGTTGGTGCTAATGAAACGGGCGAGGTTCACTGGCGATCGACTCCTACGCATCATTTGTCATCGAGCGACCTCCGACACAACGAGTAATAATGTACGGATCTCAACGGCAAATTTTTATTTCGATTTGCATTTTTTGACTTTGAATTAGAAATTGGTTTTGCAAATTGACGCCCATAGCATAGATATAACGATGAAATGTCATAAGCACTAAATTATAAATGTAAAGCAAAGTATTATATTTTGGCTATAATTAAGTTTGTATAAAATCTACTAACAAAAATTAATATTTTTCAGTTAATTTCTCGTCAAATACAAAGGTCTGCGTCCAAAGGGCCGTTCAGTGGAAAATTCGTTGGACCATCGAGTCCGAGCATCGATTCAGTCCAACACCTCTGGAAAACAGTTTTTCACTCCAATGGAGCTTATTTTTGGACCTTTTCATCTCACCTTTCTTGTCTATTAACGCGTTAATGATTATGTCAATTTTAAAGGCTGTTGTTACAAAAATCACTTTCTCCGTAATATTAATTAAGTGGAGTGGAAACTGGCTTTCTGAAGTTGGGATGAAGTGTTACAATAGATTAACCAACTGAAACGGAATGTCAATCATCGTCTTCCCACGTAGCGACTGAGGCCACGTCTCGCCTCTTTGTTTCTACTAGTCAATATTTGTCTACTCTTGTCGGCGCTTCTTTGTAGTCGGTAATCCAGCCGTGCTCCCTAACTCACAGATTCATAACCAACGATGAATCGTAATAATCCTTCAATCGATTATTTTATTTGATTCAATGCAGATGAACAAAAAGTTTTCATCTTTTGTTGTCCGCTTTGTAGTCGGCAATAGTTCTAATTTCAAAGCACTTGAAAGCTCTTGATATTATGGTAATCGATTCATTGTTCGTTTTTATGATGCTTTAGATTAGAAATAAGCTGAAGAAAGTATTAATTAGTATCACAGATTAAATATATATACTATTTACCATCAAACATTTATAATATTAGTAATTTTAATATCAATATTAGTCACGTAGTATGAAGTAGTACATAATATTCTCTAAACCGAATATATAAACGATGTATAGGTACTAAATAGATACTATAACTAAATGGCAACAATCAATCAAAATATTTAGCATACAAACAGGAGAAAAGAATTAACAGAACACAAAGCGTGTGATATGAAGCGAAACAATTCGATGACCGGGCGTATGAATAAAAACGAACCACCGAAATATTGAAGGAATCCGTTCAAAGGGGAAAAAATGCAATAAAAAGGCCGGCCCGATACAGAATGAGAGTGTGGTTAAAAAGCAACGACGATATGTTGCGAACATCCGCTGCAGACAAAAGTTCGCTACTGACTATGCAAATATATTTGCGACCGCTGCGACTGACCGATCCCGTTCCGTTTCACTTTTGCGTACATAAGTATCTTTCATATTTTCATCCATTTCCCCCTCGTTCATTTCGTTCCGTTTTAAAGTCGCGGAACAATGCCGCTTTTCCGGGGCTTATACGCCGCAAGCCGTTTCTTGCACGCGGCTTCTTTCTTGTATATACCTATCTTTTTATATCTATTGAGTTCTTTCTTTAATACTTTCAACTCATAAATGGCTGATACGTCCCTAGGGTCTGTTGCTCGAATAACATGTAAATGAGTCGTGTTGCCTGTACAAATTTAAATTGCAATTTTTGTAATACGGTGCATGAGGTGATTTGATTTTTATTCGCCTATGCACTCCTTACGACAAAAATGTCTATTATGGTATATACAATAGACTTAGATTTATTTATGCGATTACATATAAATACTAGTATGTTAGTTCTCAACATGTTCTAGACGCCTATCATGACAGATATCGATAAATGTCTAAAGATAACAGATTAAACATTAAAATTACTGTTTAGTGCTCATAATTAGATGGCCGTGTATACGAGAGGGCTTCGTATAATATTACCTAATGGCTCGGAGCGATATTATTATTTCGATGGTTTCTTCCTGCGCTTCTTTATATCAATAATTTAACGTAAGTGGGTAATTTTTATGCAGTCTGCAGTCGTTCATTTGCAACATATTCATATATGAACACGGTTGTTTGGTATTGGATAGTTATTAGGCTGTATTAACAGTAAAATCCACAACCCATTCTTCGTTCGACATTTCGAGTATTATACTGTAATAATATGTATTTATAGTTGCATGAAATGTACTTAATTTTTCTACCGCATTACCAAACATAAAACTATATCACGTTTTGAATGTCACGTACTCACTCAAAAACACATTAACTTTTATCCGGTGAATGTCACCGAAATCCTTCGTCACGCACAAATCGCACATACGTCGATGATAACTGTCATATCTTATCTCGCAGTCATTATTTCATACACATCTATCGGAAAGCCATTCCGAGTGAGTTTGATTTTATTCTAGGCAATTTATTTTCAATAAAGAACTATAAAAAGACTTATCTAATCGTTCGGTGCGAATGGGAGGGGAGACGCCGTCACTGTAGATACTTTCCATCATATTTTTTGCTACGGCAACGAAAAATACAAATTTTGTCAAGTTGGACCAAATTTAAAAATTAGTTAGCATTTTATTTGATTTTAAATTGAACACTGAGAAGTTCATAGCCACATTAAAGCGTATTAAATTAACACCTTTATTTAGCAATCTATTAGTATCATAATTATAACTGGTTATCATTATTTTTGTAAACTTTTTCACTATTATTTAGAAAACATATCGTCGTTTGCTTTGAATTTAAAGTTATTTCAGTATCTGAAATAGTTATAAAACTAAGTGCACATATTGTTTAACCTTTCTATTTACCTAATTTTTTTTGGATTTTTTGGTTTGAAGGCGGTATTATTTATAAAAATTAATTAATTTCAGTGGCTATTAC
>PQWD01009016.1:0-64790 GCA_019425675.1 Leucinodes orbonalis | reverse complement strand
TGGAATAACTCGGGTAGTCTAACATAAATCTCAGTCTTAACCACACCTGGATGCAAAACATTAGCTGTCACTCCGTCTGGAAGTCGCTTCGCTAATGCTCTCGCCCAAAGAATGTGGCACAGCTTTGTGGAAGCATAAATCTGAAACAGTCCAACGGTTCCGAACTCTTTTCCAATAAACCTGCCTCCAGCAATGTCGTCAGGATCAAAATTGTGGAATTTATGAGCAAACGATGAAACTATTATTCGACTTGGCTTTGATGCTTCTAGTTTCTTCATTAGGAGTTCGGTTAGTAGGAACGGTCCCACGTAATTGATCTGGGTCACTCTTTCTATGCCATCTTGGCTTTTCTTTGGTCTCAGTCCGGCGCACCCAGCGTTATTGACGAGGATATCGAGGCGGTCGAATGTTTTGTTGAAATCCGCAGCAAATTCTTTGATGCTGGTGAATTTGGCAAGGTCTAACCGTCTGTAATGCACATTGGGATTCCCTGTGGTTTTGATGATATATTTGACCACTTCTTCTGATTTCTTAACATCCCTGCTGGCTATGATGACTGTTGCTTCTTTCTTGGCGAGATCCTTGGCTGTTTCCATTCCTATGCCCGCATTGCCTCCGGTTATGAGGACCACTTTACCTTTTAGGTTCACTTTGCACTTGCAATAACCTTTTTTGGGTTCCAACCATATTTTTAGCCCAATGATGGTCACGGTTAAAAACAATATTATGAACAGAAATAAATAGAAAACGCATTGTATGAGGAATGCGATGAACATGTTGACCGGCCTTTGGGTGACTGATAATTAGATAAATGTGTTTGTATTTATATGGCCGTATGTTGATATCGAAGCAAAGGTAGTTTGGTTACATCGGTTGAATTATTCAAGGGTTCAATGTGAAGGTCAACCACAGTGGTTTGTTAATATAATTATCTCGATATATGTTTATTGATGGACTTTAATCAGTGATGCCGACACAAATGTTTACATAATGAATGCAAATGAATGCAGTTGTATGCAAAATATGCAGGGCAATGCACGCTAATCATATGAGTATACGAATTTGAACCTTATGTCTTAACAAGAAGTCATTTTGGGTGGAGCAGCGCGAGTATATATCGGATTTCAGCCTCAACTACAAATGGCAGAATCACGAATTAATAATATTCTATTATTACAAATTAGTAGATGGAAGGTGGCTTCGATTGAATTAATGATTAACTGTACAAGTATTAGGAAAGATATATAAGATAAAAGACCAAGAAATTCAGTAAGAGTTTGTTAGAACCTATTGATCTGGAATGATTCCATATTGTTGCTTGAAATGCTGGAATTGCTGAACATAAACTTACATTAGTTTCAACCAATCGTTGTTGGGCCCCCGTGATTATAAGGACCAAAATCTCCACAGCTGTGCTGTACGGGTGGACCTCCGTCCGGGAGGACCGTCATCATCATCTGAACTACAATCACACTTTGTAGGCTGATGATGATGACGTTTTTTTATGTGACAAAGTGTACAGATGGTCAGGACCTACTGATAAGTGTTACGCCTGACCATGACAGAGCGGATAAGAAGGACCAACAACTGGTAAACAGTTATTATTCTCCATCAATGCCGTACTGCGCCTGACATCTTAGACAACAGATGTTAGGTCTCTTATACCCGGTAATTTTAATAGCTACAGTGCCCTTATCCCTAAACACAAAGTGCATAAACTCTTGTTGCACGACACGATATCTGGCCATATCTGCGGTGCACTGCGGTGGTACCTACCTAGACGGCATCGCAGCTTATGCTTACCTGGCGATTGGAGATCTTAGATAATTGCAATCGAGAGGTAAAAAAAATAGTAGTACTACCCCTCTATAGTTTAACGGGCATAAACTCCTGGTAAAAATAAGTTTTATATTATTTCCAGCGACAGTATAAGGGCTGATGGCGAACCAGCTATCAAGTACTACTTAGAGTTGTAGGCTACTTTCCACCTTCTATGTATTTTCAAGAACCAATACAAAATTGCAAATTGGAAGACATCTTGGTGAGTTTCATTTGTCCATCCTCAACTCCCAAAGTAAATATTATTTCCATACTACAGAGTTTTCCTATACCATCTCATAAAAAATTTCTTTAAAAGACCGCATAATCTTAAACATAATTGCATCCCTAGGTTTTAATTATTATTAATTAGATTAAATCGTCGAAGAGCGTGCGTCGGTGGCTCAATGGTCTGGACTGTCGCCTTCCTACCAGGAGGGCTGAGGTTCGAATACCGACCCGTACCAATGTGTTTTCGGATTTTCGAAAAAATAAGTACGGTATCCGACGCTCTTACGGTGAAGGAAAACATCGTGAGGAAACCTTTATACACGCCTGCGAAGAGATTCGAAGGTTGTGTGTGAAGTCGTCCAATCCGCACTGGGCTCGCGTGGACGACTAAGGCCTAATCACCGTATACGGGTAGGCTCGTGCCCCTCGGTGGGGACGTTTAATGAGCTGATGATGATGAATTAGATTAAATATATGCATTGCGTGCTCGATAACAAAGTTCAAGTCTGCGTTTTCATTTTTAAAAACAAATTCATGTATTCTAGTTTAAACAATAGTTACTGGTGTTGGCGAATAATATACGTAATATTAATGTTTAAATCATGGACGACATGCTGTCTATGTATGTGGTAATTTTGTCAAACATTTGTGTACATTGAATTAAGAGTTTTAAACTAAAAATGTGTAATCAAATTGTTCCTTTATCTATGATACGTAATATCTGAATTACTTTGTTTGAATGAGTTCTTGAATTGTATTACCGTGACTGTAATGGAGAAATATATAGTACCTATAACGTCTTGATAAAAAAAAAACAGCACGTGAGACCATTTTATCTTTGTTCGTATTAACAAATAAGTTGTATTTTAAAATAATATCCTTTTCATTGACAAATGTAAAAGAAAACTCACCACCTAGTTTAAATAATTTGATTATAATACAATGAGTAAAATAACTGAATAAATATAAATAAATAATAATTATCCACTGACATTCACACAGCGCCATCTAGTCCCAAGTTAAGCGTGAAGCCTGTATTATGAGTACTAAACAACGGATAAACATACTTATATACATTTTTTTTGGAAATTCATACATATTATACATTGAAAACACCCAGACCATTACAAATAAACATGTTAATGCACACACATGTTTGTACTGCCCGGGGGTCGAACCCGGAATCCTTTGTGTTGCAGTCGACGTCTCAACCGCAACATATGGGTCGTCGACATTCATATTATACATAGAAAACACCTCAGAATATAAGCACGCTCTTATAAGACTTGATCGTCAAGTCGGTTGTGACCATAGGTATACGAGATATGGTTAGTTGACACTTCGATTTTACCTATTTTTCTTGTTGTCAACTTCAACCGGGTGGAATTGAACCTTCACCTTAAGTCAGTTGAAAATAATCTACATAATTGAAAAACCGCTTTGGTAGTTATTGACATGTTGAGAAAAAAACACGCAAGAAAACCCTAGAATCTGAGATCTTTTTTTATTACCAAAATCTTTTTTTTAAATTAAGATTTTGATTATTTTTAGAAAACACTGAAGAGCGTCGGTGGCTCAAGGGTATGGATTGTCGCCTTCCTACCGGGAGGGCTGAGGTTCAAATCCCGATATGTACCAATGTGTTTTCGAATTTTCGAAAAGATATGTACGTTATCCGACGCTCTTACGGTGAAGGAAAACATCGTGAGGAAACCTTTGCACGCTGCGAAGAGATTCGAAGGTTCTGTGTGAAGTCGTCCAACCTGCACTGGGCCGTGTGGACGACTAAGGCCTAATCACCCTATACGGGTAGGTCGTGCCATAATGATGACTGAAGTAGTCGAGCATTTTAGTACATACCATATAGAGTTTATTCAATTCAATTTAAACGTTTATTTCAGGCCGATTAGCCCATATAAAAAGTTAGTAACAATTTCCTTATAAAAGTAATGTTATTGAATACATTTCTATTATTATTATTCAATTCATGTAGATTTTCATCCACCTTGAGTAGATAGGTGACTCTACCAGAATCTGGTAATCTGGTGAATACCAGATATTTTTTTAATGAGGTACAAACTTTTTTTTTTCTCTTTTTTATATAAAGATATACAAACAATTAATTTACTGAGAAATCTTTAACATCATGTTATAAATGACAAATCTGTGAGCAAGACGGTGAGCATAATTAACATAATCATAAAAAATATATAAGGTACGTTGTGGTCGCAAACTTCTGCGTCAATTGGTACAAATTAGTTGTTTGTCAAGTTGCACCGAGCGACCACGGATTTAAAGCGCACAAAGCGTAATGGCTTGTAAAAAGACTATAAAACTATGCAAAAGAAGCACCGATATCCAAGAAAACGTCTACCGTATGTATAGTCTAGCATGTGCGTCATCTATACTAATATTATTAAAGCTGAGAGTTTGTTTGTTTGTTTGAACGCGCTAATCTCAGGAACTACTGGTCGATTTGAAAAATTCTTTCAGTGTTAGATAGCTCATTTATCGAGGAAGGCTATAGGCTATATATCATCACGCTACAAGTAATAGAAGCGGAGCAGCAATGAAGAATGTTACAAAATCTGGGGGGAAATTTCTTACTTGGAGATTCCGCTGCGTACGCTGCGTAAACGGTTAAAGTTTCGCAAAAGTCATGTATGATAGTATTGTTACCCTTTTAAAGGTCTACAAAAAAGTCCGCGACAGCATATGTCTATATTTTGAGGTTAGCTCACTATAACATATTTTTTGCTAAATTTTTTTTAAAATAATGCATCATTTTGCGAAGCTATTTTCATAAATATGATCAATCCTTATCCAAATAAATACATTATTTATCACAAGTATTTCATTTTAAACAAAACTGCCCTTTATATCATTCAATTTAAATGAATATCTTATGAGATATCGCAGTTTTAACTACCTATATAAATGAAGTAGCGGGTTAAAGAGAGCGTTAGGCCAAAGTACCTATTCCACGCGGACGAAGTCGCAGCTAGTTAACAATTGTGTGAAAAAAAAATTATATATTTCCTGAAAAACAAAAATATCTGATGTATGCTAATATGTTACAGTTCAATTAGCATATTGCTATTTATGAACCTGAGGCGTGAGGAAGAAGACTCAGTAGAATTTTGGCAGTGTTTGCGTCATCATGCTGGAACTTTCTTGTTGGTTGCTGTTCCGCCTTGCGCTGTACTCCAGTCTATGCGGTTACTTCTGGTGGTACTGTATAAAGAAGGCCCAAGTTATCTTTTAAGGGCCAAGAAAATTGTTACATTGGAATCACAAGTGTCGAGACCAAACTTTTCCTAATTATATAATAATGAAGCCGTATGCAAGACCTGTAATATGTACCTGCTGTTAATTTTCTGAAATAAAATGGCTGCAGATGCCAAAACTGCTGTGCGAAGACTGATGATATCTGGAATCATGTTGGCAAGTTTTATTGAAGTTAATTGTGAATGTGTTGTTTTTTTTGTAAATAATAAGCAATAATTGCCCAAAAATATTACCAAAAATGTATCTTAATTTCAGAATAACTTTTTAGTTATTATTTTGTATGCTTACCATTACCTTTACCATACAAAATAAGTTTACGTTTATTATATGTTTGTGTTTATTTTTCAATTAAATGTATTTAATTAATTTATGTTGTATTTCTCAAGTCTCTCAAAAGCCATCAAAATCAGCATTAAAAATTATTTTAAAAATTAATTTTTATCATGACAAGCTAGTAAAAGTCCCTGTTGGACTTGGAATCTATTTGACGACGTCGAAGCGGTTTGCGGAAATCTCTTGGAGATAACATTAAGCTCATAAGTTCTTATCATCATCAGCAGCAGACTTCCTCACCGAGAGCGTGCCCTCGGAAGTTATCCCGTCACCGATCCATGTCGTTGGAGATCGGCCTACGCCCCTCGGCCATCGTTTCTACGCAATGTGCCCTGACTGCCACTTAGCTTGCTAGCCCTCTGGATTAGGTCGGTTACACTACGGATGTCCTCAGTCATTCCGATCAATTATTTTATCTTAATACTACTCTTACTTAGAGTTTAATAGTCGAAAGATCAACCATCGATAAATAATATTCGATGAATCGTAATTTCAGGCTGAAATAAGAGAATCTGTGCACCGGAAGGCACGTCGACAATTGGTTCCAACTATGGCGGTCTTTAATAAAACGTCAGAGGCACAAGCGACAAGAATTTTGCCACAAGGGTCGTTCTGATTGTAGATCAATCCGACCTACTACATAAGAAGAAGAAAAATATTTTCACCTACCTCAGCTATTTTCTACTCGTTTAGGTCCGGTGGACAAGAAGCTCTAAATCCACCAATGTTTGGGACGACTTTTTTAAATGTCGAGCTATGGATGGTAAAGGTACATTACGCCAATATTTATATAATCCACCAAAATAAACATTATGTGATCAAAAATACTTATTCTTAGAAAATTATACTTAGATAATAGTTTTAAATTTTCATTAAAACCCCAAAAATTCAGTGGTTTTTGAATTAAAGCATGCAAATATACATCCATACATTCTTACGAAGTTTCGTGTTTTAAAAAAAAGTTTATTGCAAACGCAACATAAACAACAGCACACACATTGAGTCGTCTAGGTAGGTAACACCACCGCTTTACCAGATATCGTTCCGTGAAACAAGAATGATATGCACTTTTGTGTTTAAGGATACTGAGTCGTCTAGGTAGGTAACACCACCGCTTTACCAGATATCGTTCCGTGAAACAAGAATGATATGCACTTTTGTGTTTAAGGATACTGAGTCGTCTAGGTAGGTAACACCACCGTTTACCATATATCGTTCCGTGAAACAAGAATGATATGCACTTTTGTGTTTAAGGATACTGAGTCGTCTAGGTAGGTAACACCGTAGTGCCAGATATCATCCCGTGAAACAGGAGTGTTATGCACTTTTGTGTTTCAGGATGAGGGCGTTGTAGCTAGTAAAATTACCGGGTATAAGAGACCTAACATCTGGCATCTCGGGTGACGGGCGCAGTGCGGCATTGATGGAGGATAATAACTGTTTATCAGTTGTTGGTCTCCTTCTATGCCGCTCTGTCATGGTCAGGCGTATCACTTACCATCAGGTGCGTGTCCGGACCGTCATGTACACTTTGTAACTTAAAAATAAAACAAAATATTTATGAACAAGTACAGAAAAAAGACTACTACTTTTGGTCGCAGATAACCTTCACAGCTTTAACGAGCAATTGGCTAGCGCAGAAGGTTTTGCACCAGATAAGTAATTGATAATGAATTTGCAAGCAAGGGCTTTAAACTAAAGGTAGTTGCCGCATCGCGTTCGAAGAACAGGACGAATAACTTGTTTATGAATATTATTGCCTATCTAAAAATCTATCAACCATCCTTAGCCTGCATACTTCGTGAGAGGAGCAGGAGAATTCTATGGGGCTGGTAAGCATTCAGCAAGTTACGTCTGGGTCTTACGTCCGGGTTAACAAATCCGCAACGTATAAAGACGAAAGTCGACGAAAGACAAATGCCTCCAACCCATACGCAGCTGAGACATGGACACTGTACGGGGAATCAAGCCAACTATGCTCGGGGTTTTCTTCAGGGATGAAATTAGAACTAAAACTACCGATATTGCTCGCTAGATTGCTTAATTAGATAAGGACGCTCACCTGATGGTAAATAATACGCCAGACCATGACAGAGTGGCATTGATAGGGACCAACAAATGATAGACAGCTATTTTTCTCCATCAATGCTGCACTGAGCCCGTCACCCGAGATAATAGATGTTGTCACGGTAATTTTACTGGCTATAGTGCGTTCATACCGAAACACAGAACAGTGCAGAGTACTAATTCTGTTTTACGGGAAAATATCTGGCATAGCGTGGTACCTACTTAGAGGACTCAGTACCGAGTCTCCCATCTGGTAAAAAAGTTGGAGAATCAGAGATATTTCTACCCAAAAGTAGAGATTAAGGTACCCATGCAGACGGCTAGATATACGGAGTTCCATAGGTATACGACGTAATGAGCTGCCATGACTTCTAATATTTGTTATCTGTTTAAATACATCTTCAAAATTTTCGAAATATTGTAGCACATTCTATGGACGTATGAATTTAAATGAAACCCTGGTTAGAACAAGTGATTTAATAAAACAATAACAGAATAAATAAGAGTTATTAACATTTATTGAAATAATCTCTCGTAAATAATTATAATTTAAATAATATCATAAATATTTTTATTTTATATTTGTATAATTAACAATCAAAAACAAAAATGTAAATAACAGGTCTTGCTCCAACTGGTAGCCGCCTTTTTCAATCTTGACCTGACCATTCTAGAATCTGCCAAGTTGTTACGTCGATGATTCCCAAACGTTAAAACATGACTTAGAAACGCTTACTTACTGTACTTTGACTGAAACATGGATACTGAAACAGGCGTGGTTTTACAAAAGTTGTCATGGAGCGAGCTTTTCTTGGGGTCTTTCCCAAAGATAAAGATGTGGCTTTGGACTGGTCACGTATATCGTAGGGCTTATAGACGTTATAGCAAATAAGTTCTGTTATGGAGGCTGCGTCTTGGCAAGCGTGTCGTACCACGACTTTTTGCGCCATGGGCCGATGCCTTGAGAAATGCTGATGGAAAGTGAATGAGTTGACGGAGGACCGGTACATAAGCAACTTAGGACTTTCACTCTCTTCAGGTCGAAAAGAAAAAAAGAAAACTACACAAAAAATACATTTATCACTCAAGAAATCTTCTTACTGTTACCGTTCATGATATCAGATATAAGTAAAGAAGTTGATTCATATAGTTTCTTGGTGAAGTCCGGGTCATCTGCTAAATGTGACGGTTGGCGCACCTGACATTCAGCATAGTATTGTCCCGTCTCATTCCTTAGATTGGGGTATACGCACGCGTGGATGGGAGTCTGAGCTCCATCTACAGGCATCTTGTGTATTATTCCCACCAAAAACATAAATATCTTATTAATTATGTGTACAGAAATCTCGGAATTATATATAGGAGTATTTACAATCCCAGGGTGCACTGCGTAAGTTGTGACACCTTGCGGCACACGTTTGGACAGCTCTCGCATCCACAACATCATACACAACTTGCTATTTGCATACCTCTTCCAAGTCGTAAGACACCTGCTACTTCTCAAATCCTTCAGGTCTAGTTGCCCGTAGAATTGGGCAAACGATGACAAACCGACGATCCGACTTGGAGTCGACGCCGCCAGTCTTTCCATTAGTAGATTAGTTAATAGAAACGGTGCTATATAGTTGACTTGGGTTATGATATCGATTCCATCGTCTGTCATACTTTGAGGTATGCCCGAAACCCCGGCATTGTTGACTAGGATGTCAAGACGGTCGAAGCTCTTGAGAATGTTCTCGGCGAAGGGTTTGATGTTACTTAGGCGTCGGAAGTCGACGACGCGGTAGTGGACATCCTTGTTACTTGTAGCGGCGACTATGACTTCAGCGCCAGCTTTAGCGGTTTCCTCGCGAATGCACGTGATGATGACCTTGGCTCCTCGGCGCGCCAAGTCCTTGGCTGTCTCCAGGCCTATCCCGGAGCTGCCCCCGGTCACCAGCGCGACCTTGCCGTCAAGTCGAGTGCGACAGCTGCAGCGTCTACTAAAACCTTCGCTGAAGATCTTCATGTATATTAAAAATAAAATGACATTAAGAAAACAAACTATTGAGATCTCCAATAAAATCTGGATGGTGAACAAAATAATCATTTTGGCTGAATGTTTCCGACCACTCGAAACAGTTCCTTATATTGCAAAAATAAAGTAAATTGAAGCCAAGTTCGTCAAAAAATATTTTTTAATTTAGATATAAAATGTAAGACATTGATAAATTTGAGATTTACTACAATACGTGAACCTTATATAATTGTTAAGAAGTACTCACAGGAATTCATATTGAATTTTTACATAAATTATCCTCAAATATTGAGAATACTTTATGGTAGGATAATACTAAGAATAAAATTTGGTGTGCGTTTAACGACCATATACAAGATCTTTTATTTAGATATAATATTTATTTAATACTACTTTGATCAACTCGTATATTATAGAATTGGTTTTCGAACTTATACTTGAAGTGGCACATTAACCGTGAATGTGAGCCATGGCGGTCAATTGAACTATCCAGCCAGCCCATCTCCTCCCAGAAGCGGACCAATATTCCTAGTATTCTCAGGGCATTCGCAAAGTAATCCCTGAGAGAATATACTGAGAGTGGCCTTGTGGAGGAAGGAAGAAGGAATCGATTGGGGGTTTACTCGAATTGTTGATGAATTATCGTTTCCTCTACCACCATTCACACCCTACACTGAGGGCTGTCGGTAATATCTGCATTTACGTGCATAGAGACTATGAGTAGGATATGCAAAGCGAGTGGCACTAATTGCGAAAACATTAAATAATTTACATTTTTGTCTAATTGAGTGCTGTTGTTGACAGCAGATCGCCTATGGTTCCAAATCCGTAGAGGAAAATGGGCGAATAAGTGAATCAATTGATATGTTGGCGACTTTCTGGGTTGTCTGGACGCACAGGGTATGCACTGCTTATTTGCATGTATGGAGTGCACGCCTCTTATGGTCTCCACCGCTATACTTAGGCTATGCTATCCAAGTGTTCTGCACTTTGTGCCCAAGTGATATGGCCTTCTTGGGTTGTCTGAATAAGGTCGAGATTGCGTTGCTTGTGTTGTTTATATTCCCATAACCGCCCCAGAACTGTGTGAACATAACTGTAATTATTGGATCTAGTCAGATGGCTTTTGTGTTGGACTCCAGCAGCATTTCCCTGAACGATTTACGGTCTATTGGTGTAGGTTCTTTGTTTTAGTGCACTCAAGCACTTATTAGATATACTCGTAACAAAGACTTGGCAGTGTCACTACCGAGCCGTCAAGAAATAAAAGAGGTTTAAAGATCATTTGCTATTGTGTATTTTTCGATACAAAGTATCAGTAAAAAATCTGAATTGTGTTTTTTCGTGTAGATCACGAGTACTGCTACTACGTGGCGTTACTCAAAATGGTTACGTAATTATTATATTTTGTAGAGCAATCGCAGATGCTTAGATCATAATGGACTGTTACCGCTGTATAAATTGTTAAATAAATAAATTATATTATAATAATAATAAATTTTATTTATTTCTCACCACAAATGACACACAAACACAAATTACAAAAATCTTTAAAATGAACAAAATAAACCGTTTAAAGCCATTCGAGGGGGACTGGTTCCTATGTAGGTTCAAAGACCCGTGATACAGGTCACCAGGCTTCTTATATGATACTTCACATGAAACATAAAGCATTTTTGGAAATAGTTATTATAATGACCTTTCGCTTACATAAAAAATAGTTATACAATTATAAATTTTGTACTTGCGTGCATGTGTGTGTGTGTGTAGTGTAGTATTTGTGGATGTACAGATAGTGTTACAGTTATATAGAACACTAAATTTTGCTCATTTACAGTCCCCACCCTCGGTCCCACCCAAAACTCATAAGCAATATAAATAATATACGTTTCAAGAATTTCTTTAATATTCCATATGAAGCTGGTATTGTTAAGCGAGGCCATCCCCAGATATTAAATTTCGTAAAGAATCTCAAAGGGCCTTATATCATTTTTCCTGTATACCAACTTTCTAGAAAGATATCTAATTGAGCGAATAAAATTGGAATCTTTTCTATTTTGACGGCACGTGTAGGATTCCTCAAATACGATTTTATAATATCCCCTGTATTGACTCCCGGATGGGAGGGAAAATTATACGTAATAAAACATGGAGAGGTTAATCTTCGCAATACTGGGGTATGGTATAAAACAGTCGAGGTGAACCGAAACATATCTCTTACTGTTTATCTCTTACGTTTCTGAGTCATAAGTAGGTAGGTACCACCGCAGTGCCAGAATCGTCCCGTGCAATTTTGCAGTTCTGTGTTATGGAATGAGGGCACCATAGCTAGTAAAATTATCGGGTATGTGAGACCTAATATCGTCGTCTCGGGTGACGGGCGCAGTGTTGCCGGAAAATAATTAAGTCAAACTGTTATAATCCTTCAAGACTGCTTCTGCTGCTCACTTAAAGTCAGGCGTATCACTTACCACCGGGTGAGCGAGCTGACCGTCCCGTTCACTCTTTTCGTTTTGTGTTTTTACCGGAGGGCCAAATCCCCCCCCCCTTTTCCATATCTCCCTACTTTTTTAAGATTGGCAACGCACTCATTGCTCCTTTGTAGTTTCGAGTAACCACGGGTTACCATGAGATTTGTGTACATGTGAAATCATACAAAACTTTCATAGCCTGTTGCAGTTCTTTGGACTTTAAGTAAGCCTATAATGACCCACTACAGGGCACAGGCCTTTCCTAACAGATAAAAGTCCACTTTTATCGCTATCCGTCTGAGCCGGTTACCATCCTTAAAGATAAAAATGTACTAGGACCACATGACCTAAAGAGAGTTACACTGAATCTTTAATCGAGAAAACACCTCATAAATAGGTGGAAATCAGTATAAAATCTGGTCAGTATTTACCGAGAACGTGCTCCGTTTGGGAAATGGCAATGGGTTAGAGTATTTGTATGTTGCAATCTTCGAATAAAAGGCAAATGTACAATATGACCCTAATTTGTGACATGGTGATAATTCATGAACAAAAGATACCATATTGTGTTTTGTACGAATCAATGCTCCAATATAATGGGTGTAATACCTATTGTGTGGCCTTCCGATGTCGAGGGTGCAGGTTCAAATCCCACCATGTACCAATTTGTTTCCAAATTTTCGAAATTATATGTACGTTATCTGACGCTCTTACGGTGAAGGAAAACTTCATGATTCTCATGTTTTTGAAACCTGCGCACGCCTACGAAGAGAATCATCATCATCATCGACTCATTAAACGTCCGCACCGAGTGGCCTTAGTCATCCACGCGGGCCCAGTGCGGATCGGCCGAAAAACATAAAGCATCGGTTCAACACACTTGAACCAATGCTTTATGACCTCTTAAATAGGTTCAATAATAATAATAAGTTTATTAGACAACTTCAGCACAATAAATACAATAGTTTCACAATCAATAGGTAACTGCTTATATGCTAAGGTTGTACCGAAAACGCTTTCTATTCTAATTACGTTACACTGATTCTACACTAGCTAGGCCTGTCCTGTAGTGAATCTTTTAACACGTGACATCAAGGCTTCCGTATACGCGATTTTTGTCACTCAACACTAAATTACTACATTTAATATACTTATTTTAGGCAAGACTAAAATATAATTATCACCTATATTGGAGTTGTGTAAGTGCTCAAGGTTTGCTTTATTTTTTGCTGTAATGAGGATGATGTAGAAATGTATTCAAAACAAGTTCAGAAACGTACAATCAAAAGGCATCATCATCATCATCAGCTCATTAAACGTCCCACCGAGGGGCTCGAGCCTACCCGTATAGGTGATTAGGCCTAGTCGTCCACGCGGGCCCAGTGCGGATTGGACGACTTCACACACAACCTTCGAATCTCTTCGCAGGCGTGCATGAAGGTTTCCTCACGATGTTTTCCTTCACCGTAAGAGCGTCGGATAACGTACATACATTTTCGAAAATTCGTGTACGAAGTGTTCGAAGTACGTGTCGGGATTTGAACCTCAGCCCTCCCGATAGGAAGGCGACAGTCCACACCACTGAGCACCGACGCTCCAAAAGGCATATAATACACATATTTTGTAGACAGGTGAAGGGAATCGATCGCGCGAGTACATTTTTAATTTGCGCTTATCAACTATATTATCTTTAAACTCATAACGCGGGGACTGATAAAATAAAAAATGGGCGTAAAATCAATACAGCGGTAGTGACGTGTCGCTGTCGTGTGATCTAGGGCTGTCGCAAAGGCGAACACTCCGGGCTGGGTGTTCTGGGACGCGATTTATATATAAAATATCCACTGACATTCACTCAGCGCCATCTAGCCCCAAGTTAAGCGTGAAGCTGTATTTGGGTACTAAACAACGGATAACATACTACTATACATACATTTTTTTGTAAATACATACACAGAACCCCAGACATCACAGCATGTTCAGCACAAAAGTGTGTATGCCCGGGGATACTTACTTAATTGAACCCGGAATCTTGGTGTACTAGCCGACGTCTCAACCATACGACCAAATAGTTATTTTTTTTGGTTGGAGTGGTAACCTAGCATGCGTGTTTTACGTAACACTAGGCAGCGGATATGGCTTCACTTATATGTATTTCCGAAGCCGAATTTTTGGCACACAACCATACATATACTTGTATGACGTACAACAAGCGACACGCTACAATATCTTTGATTGAAGTTCCATGTTTCTTGGGTTCAGTGATCTTTGTTTTATAATTTATGTATGTAATATGTATTGCTCGGCACATAGTGTTTTAGTTACAGATATTTTGAAATAAACAATTTCAATTATATTTGTATGAGGTAGACTTAGTTTTAAGAGCGTCGGTGGCTCATTGGACTGTTGCTTGCGATCTGAAGGGTGCAGGTTCAAATCCCGCACGTACCACTGTGTTTTTCGAATTTTCGAAATTATTGTACGTTTTTTGACGCTCTTACGACGAAGAAAATATGTGAGGAAACCTGCGCATGCGAAGAGATTCAAAGGTTGGGCATTACGTCGGCTAATCGCACTGGGCCCGCGTGGACGACTACGGCTATACACCCAGGGTAGGCTCGTGCCCTCGAAGGAACATATAATGAGCTTGTTGCTGATGAGACTTAGTGAGTCGTCCGTGAAGAAGAGTATGCACTTTTGTGTTTCGGGATGAGCGCATGTAGATAAATTACACAGGTATATAAGACTTAAATCTGTCGTGTCGGGTGACGGGTATACAAGGGCGAGGGAATACAAGGAATAATCAATTTATATGGTGCAATGATGTACAAAGTATGGATTCGTGATATGCTCAAAAACAATGAAAAAGTGTTCAAATGCAGCGACAGATCACATACTTTTCGAATTTTGAACACATTTACCTAAACAAAGAGTGCAAACTGTACTCTCTCGGCGGTTCGTTTTGAGGCACGCATATCGTATTACCTTTATATATACAGAATATCATTGATATGGTGCAGTTTTTCATTATTGCTGCTCTGTCATGGTCACGAAATTATGGTCATCAGGTGAGCGAAAATATGTGCGGCTTGGCTGTTTCGTTACTTACCTAATCAGATCAGACACTAAATATTTGCATCACCTCCACTATGGTAGCGAAACGACGAAGCCATTCATATTTACAAAAATTTGGAATTTGTTGAAGTTACGGCCGATAGAGTTAGGCCCTGTAGATTCAGAAGCTCTACATGAGATGTGATATATTTTTATCAAGGTAAACCTTATGTGATGTCTTGGCAACATTTTATCGACGCTCTTACGGTAAGGAAAACTTCATGAGGAAACCTGCGTACGCCTGCGAAGAGCGATTACGACTCATTATACGTCCCCACCGAGGGACCCTCGCCTGTCCGTGAAGGCTATTGGCCTTAGTCGTCCACGCAGGCCCAGTGCAGATTGGTGACTTCAGCAGCTTTTATTACTCTAAATAGGCCAAGGTTGCTAAATGTGATATGAGAGAGCTATGTTAAGATCGAAACGAGGATATCCGCAGTAGCACTGAATTGAATTTATTAAGTTACGGTCGATAGAGTTAGGCCGTGTGATTCAAAAGCTTAGCTCTAGATAAGTTTATTATTTTTGTACAGGGTAACTTATGTGATATGTCCTTTATATGAAATATTTGTAGGATTACTATTTCNACATGAGATGTATATCTTTATCACAGGTAAACCTTATGTGATCGTCTTGGCAACATTTTATCGACGCTCTTACGGTGAAGGAAAACTTCATGAGGAAACCTGCGTACGCCTGCGAAGAGCGATTACGACTCATTATACGTTCCAACCGAGGGACCCTCGCCTGTCCGTGAAGGCTATAGGCCTTAGTCGTCCACGCAGGCCCAGTGCAGATTGGCTGACTTCACGCACGCTTTTATTACCTCTTAAATAGGCCCAAGGTTGCTAAATGTGCTATCAAGAGAGCTATGTTAGCTATTTCCCTAGGCGATAAGATCCGAAACGAGGATATCCGCAGTAGCACTGAAATTTAGAATTTATTGAAGTTACGGTCGATAGAGTTAGGCCGTGTAGATTCAAAAGCTTAGCTCTACATAAGATTTATTATTTTTGTCACAGGGTAAACCTTATGTGATCGTCTTTATATGAAATATTTTGGTAGGATTACTATTATCGTTAAATAATTCTGTAACAGTATGATCATGATAACATTCTCTACAACAGAAGGATCTATCTAGTTAACAGCTCCAATTTTCTATGAAAAAACGAAAATCTACGAATCCTAGTACAAAAATTCCAACAAAACTTTGGGTCTAGTAAATTCCCGATCTTGAATATCTGTCCGGCTAGTTACTCAACGATAACGCTCGTAAATCCATTTTGCTAAACCCAAACATCTTAATTAACAACAGAATCCAAAACAAAGTGATCAACTCACTGTTTATCCATTCAGAATTTTTTCAACTCCCGCTATATTTTTATGACGGTCGTTAAGTTTGAAATATCGGTGGGGGGGTGGTGGGGGGCGCAGGGGGTAGTGGGGGCGAGGTGGCTGGCAAATAAAATAAAAATAAAGGCCGATTACTGCCGACATTTTATAATGGACGTCAAATGACATGCGGGCGCCGTCGGGAAATGTCAGTGGGCCGTTAGGCTGTACGCTTCACGTTTCTTTGGTGTGCCTTTCGAATATGGCGGATTTGGGGATCGAGTATTTAGTTTGATGGAAAACTATTGTTATTGGTAATAAATATTAATTGAAATTGAAATTAATGCTTTAGTTACGTTCTGTGAATATTTCCTTAATTTTTAAGGTTTGTTTCTTTTTCTTCAACATATCGCAGGCCTCTGCTGGACATTGGTCTTCCCCATTTTTCGCCAGATATCCCGGTCCTCCGCTTTCCACATTCAGCCTCCACCATCGGGCCTAAGGTTTGTTTACCTACACAAACATCCTAATACGAGTATAATGTACATCACATGTACTTATTGGAGTTTTTCTTATTGTTGTCAATTTTGTTTTAACACAAGCGGCGCGCCTCGGCCTTGACCGGGTATTGGCAGTTACTAAGGATTCTTTTTAGTTTAATATGTATTAATAATTATAATATAACGTATGACATTCGGCATAGTTTGTTTCCCAACGGTGAATGATTATTTCAACTTACTTTAGAAAACTATAATTAGTGTTAAATGACGTACCTACTGCTACGAATGTTAAGCGATGTTACTAAAGGTTTAGTAACAGTAAAAAAATAAATTAAAATGACTCAGAAAAACAAATAAATATAACCTCTTTGTTACTTTAGTATCAGTGCAAGGTGACTATTTTAAATGACGATTCTACTAAGTTTTTTAATTATTTTTTTATTCAATCAAATTATACCTCTAACCCATTTTAATATACAACAATTGACAAATCAGAATCATAACTTTACAAACGACACAAAAATAACACTTATCAGTAAATTTCAAATACAAAGGGTGGTATATCAGCCGTCGACAACAATTCTATTGAGCCCGGGGAGTGAACCCGCACCGCCCGCGCGTGCCAGGTGCTTGGAGTTTGATGGATTTACAATTTATAATTGACAGTCCGCCTCGGACGTATTGTGGAGTTTCAATTTGTGCAACTGATTGTTATGTGTGACTATATGGGGGATAAGTTCAAAGTTATTTTTTTTAAATATCTACTAAGGTGAGTTTTTAAATTAGTGACGTTTCTGAATGAGTAGAAAGAAAAATAATTCCCACCTATATAATGTGGTTGATGATGGGATGGTGACTGGTTTAAAAAAAAATTGGCCAAGCGTGAGTCGGAATCGCGCGTGGAGGGTTCCGCAGCAGCAAGTAACATAAAAAAAGTAATTTTTATTTACTTGGGCACCTACTACAGCTTTAATATGAAAAATAGTGGTTCACCGTTTATGACGTATAAAAAAACTACACACCAGAAATCGTTCAAACTAAATTACGTTGTTAGATTTTATGGTAATGTATATCATATTTTATCAATCATTTTATCAACAAAAAAAAATATTAGAAACCGCATTATTATTTTTCAAGCTCCACACATTGATTTTAACGTTGAAAAAAAAAGTTTTTGAATTTCAGTTCAATGTATGGGGAACCCCAAAATATATAAATATTTTTCCAAGTTTACAAATATTGAATAGTGTAGTGTGTATACTTTCGGAGAAAAAAGGGTGTGACATACGGACGGACAGACAGACAGACTTGACGAATTTATAAGGGTTCCGTTTTTTGCCATTTGGCTACGGAACCCTAATATATCTGAAATGCTAGTTATAATATGTTTTACACATCAATACCTTAAGACATTCACACAGCGCCATCTAGCCCCAAACTAAGCATTAGCCTGTAATATGGATACTAAACAAAGCTTTGGAAGTCGAAGACCGTTGGCCCCACGCACAGACATCTCAGTACAATGTATTTTGTTGGGAAATCTGCCCACGCCTTAATAGATTCTATTTACATACCAGTTCATAAAAAGTTTTGTTTATAAGCAATGATGTAAGCATAGATTCGTGAATCAAAAAAGTGTTCCGAATGCAGTGACAGCACACATACACATATTTCGAATGAGCATACATTTACCTAAACAAAAGAGTACAAACTGTCCTCTCTTCGGCGGTTCGTTTTTGAGGCACAGATGGCGTATCTACCTAATATACAGAATATCATTAATAATAATTAATTAATTTATAAGGCTAACTGTCCATTATACATAACATCAAATTCACTAGCTACAGCTTCAAGAAACATGAAATCAAAAAGTCTTTATTCAGTTTAGATCCTTACAGAACACTTACGAATGTCAAATGAAGTTACCACTGGTTCGGACGGTAGTTTTCTACTGAGAAGAATCCAGGAAGAAACTCAATAGTCACTCTTTTAAACAAAATGTATTTTGTACAGAATACTATCATTTGCTATCCAAATAATTATATAAAGCAAATTATATTCACATTTTTTATCACAATACGTTATTGGTTAAGATATAAAAAACAACAGACTGGAATTTGACGGCACGATATCACTAAGGCAGACATCCTAGACAACTCAGTATCGTGCCTACCATCTTGTATATTTACATATATGCTAACACCAATAAATACAATTGAATTCTTTACAATTTTATCATACATAGCATAAATATTGTTCTATTGTGTTATTTCTACCACCCTGTATAGACAATCCCTCGACCTCGACACATAGGGAGCCCCTGTAAAGAGCACGTGATTGTATAGCTATGAATCTATGAACACAAAGTTTCAATAATAAGCATGAAGGTCAGCTGGGTTTGGATGATCATATCAACCAAAATGTAGGCATTTTAGCATACCCAGTCTTGAGTACCGAAGAAAACAATACGATCTTCTGTGTTTGCATAAGGTACTGCACGGAACTATAGACTTGGCTACCATCAGTATAAATATTTACCATAGAAGTCGTAAATCAAGAACTTTTGCTATTCATATTTACAAAAATAACACTAGCTTCTACAATCCATTGACTAGGATGTGTCGTTTGTACGATGATCTGGCATCTGAGCATGATATCGATATTTTCGGATCAAGTTTGGTGGCATTTAGGAACGCAATCAGGCATATCTTGTTCCAACCTGTGCAATGAGTAGGGTTTTTTTTTTCGTTGATGTCACCCGTAAGGGGAGTAAATGTTATTTAATAAGCAAAATATAGTCTGCAAATCATGTCGTGTACACATGTTATAGGATTGTACTCTAGTCATAAGCTATCATTGTACTTATCTTACAAACGTGACTTGTGACAATCTGTTTGTGTACCAAATAAATAAATAAACCGTATACTTCTAAGGCATAAGTATTTCCTTAGCAATCGAGGTTATATTTGGTCTACTTTTATTTATTACTACGAGGAGCTATGCCCCGCGGTCTAAGAAGAGCGTCGGTGGCTCAAAGATGTGGACGGTTGCCTTTCGATCTAACGGCGCAGGTTCAAATCCAGCTGCGTACTCTGGTACGAACTGTACATATAATTTGAAAAATTAGAAAACAAACTGGTGATTTTAAATTTTACAAATTTGTACGTTATCTAACGCTCTAACGGAAAACACCGTGAGGAAACCTGTGCACGCCTACGAATAGAACTGCGCCCCCGAGGACGACTATGGCCTGTACACACTTTACGGGTAGGCTCGTGCCCCTCGGTGGGGACGTTTTATGAGCTGATTATGATTATTATGATGATAAATAAATAAATATCCACTGACATTCACACAGCGCCATCTATCCCCAAGTTAAGCGTGAAGCCTGTATTCTGGGTACTAAACAACGGACAAACTTAATTATATATATTTTTTTGTATTTATTATACATAGAAAACACCCGGACCATTACAAACAGACATGTTCATGCACACAAATGTTTGTACTGCCCGGGGATTGAACCCGGAACCCTTGGTGTTGCAGTCGACCACTCAACCGCTACACCAAATGGGTCGTCATTATGATGATGCATTACAAAACTGCGTAAGTGCAGGATAACTTTAGTAAACAATGTGAGTCAATTTTGTACCAAGGCTTCGTGTTCAGCCGCCAATACGTGTGATTTACAGGAAAATCTAAACATTAACAAGGAGTCATCGACACACGTCAATCGTAACCATAATTGTATCCATAGTTTCAGATCAAATATGCAAAATGGGCGTTACTTATAAAGAAAATTAAAATAAATGAAATTGTTTGTTGCTTTCTCTTTTTTTTTATGTTATAAGTGTACAGAACGGTCTGGACGTTCACCTTATGGTAAGTGATACGCCAGACCATGACAGAGCGGCATTAAAAGAGACCAACAACTGATAGACAGTTATTATTCTCCATTAATGCCGCACTGCGCCCGTCACCGAGACAACAGATGTTAGGTCTCTTATACCCGGTAATTTCACTAGCTACAGAGCCATTACGAAACACAAAAGTGCATAACACTCCTGTTTCACGGGATGATATCTGTCACTGCGGTGGTACCTACCTACCAGTATCGAGTCTACCAACTAGTAAATGTTACCACCTAGTAAATGCCTGTAAATGTTGCCGTGCCTATAAAGGTCCATGTGATGTTTTGTTATATATTATGTAATTTCAACTGTATGACATTGATTTTACTGTATGTTGAATCAATGTCATGTGGAATGCAACTATAATAAATATATAAAAATTTTGGTCCAAAAACAATACAGAGAAAAAACTTTTTTTTCTCTTTATTGAGGATAACAAACACCTAAGTTTAGAGTCAATGTGCAACCAGTACCACCAAAAGAGAAAAGTTTAAATCGGTAATTAAATACGTCGGCTCAAAGGATACTTTGAGCCGGAGGACGTCCTTTGCTAGACTACCAAGACGCGGTCCCCCTTCTTGCTCCAACGGCCATCAGTAGGCCATCAGCAGGCTGTGCTCTGCATTGAGTCTTTGAATTTTGATGATGATGATGTCATGATGATGACCTCATCATAATCATTGATCGTAGTTGGCCGTAGAGAGGACAAGTGGCGAGCAAATAACCCATATTAGCTTCAGCTGAAAATAGTTAATGCAGTGAACCTAAGAGTGTCCGAGACTGGACTCGAACCCTTTACAAGAGACGTTGGGTATCCTAGTATATTATACGTTTTCGTTGCCTACTGCCAATTATTCAGCTTGTTATGGGGGTGACCGACGCTCTTACGGTGAAGGAAAACATCGTGAGGAATCCTACGCACGTCTACCAAGAAATACGCTTACCAAAGGTTGTACTGGAAAGTCGGCCAGTCCACACGAGGCTCGCATGGACGACTACCTACGGCCTTAAGCTGGGGACGTATAATGAGCTGATGTGATGATGAGGGTAACTTTTGTTTTTTTTGCGAATAGTGTCATTTATTTTATTTTTATCGGAGATCCATTGCCCATTGAGGGACTAAACTCGTGAGCCAATCCCGCAGTCAATTTTCATGTTTAATCAGGATATGTTAGTTTCAATGTCAGTACCTTTAATGTCACCTTTCTCTCTAATATTTTTAATAAAAAACGCCAAGCAAACTCTGCAAACACGTTTAAATCCACGCCCTTCTGATAAAACCTCAACAAAGTTCGCCCGAGTATTTTTATTTCGTATAAACAACCGTGGGCCCATCATAATTTCTCGTAAAGTAAAAAGTTTTATATTAAAAAGCCGAAATAACAAGTTTAATTAGCTAACGGGAAGTAGACATCAATTCGGATTATTAGAGTATTATTGTAATTTAGGATTGGAAAATTGTGCTTGTTGTTCGTTCGTGGGAAGCGTAGATGTTTAGCGATGTATTTGCGAGGATTTAATTTAACCTACGCAGGCTTTGTGAAGTTAACACAATATGACTTATATATTTGTCGTGCTTCGGAAAGCAAGTCGTCAGTCCCACTTAAATAAACAAATAAATATCTACTGACATTCACACAGCGTCATTTATCCCCAAGTTAAGCGTGAAGCCTGTATTATGGGTACTAAACAACGGATAAATATACTTACATATTTTTTTTTGTAAATACATACATATTATACATAGAAAACACCCAGACCATTACAAACAGACATGTTCATGCACACAAATGTTTGTACTGCCCGGGATCGAACCCGGAACCCTTGGTGTTGTAGTCGACCTCTCAACCGCGACACCAAACGGGTCGTCGAAATCGTAATATTTATACCTAGTCGTTAAAACACATTGGGCCTGGGTGGTAGGACTTAATGTCCCCATAGGTAAGCTTAACGGGAAGGCCTGTGCCTTGCAGTGGGGTTATATAGGCTGATGATTTTGATATAAAGTGAGCGAAACGACCAGTGTACAGAGTAAGACATCATCAGCCCATTAAACATCCCCACCGTGGGGCACGAGCCGTATAGGGTGTATAGGCCTTAGTCGTCCACGCGGGCCCAGTGCGGATTGGTCGACTTCGCGGACAACCTTTGAATCTCTTCGCAAGCTTGGGCAGGTTTCCTCACGCTGTTTTCCTTTACCGTTAGAGCGTCGGATAATGCAATGGCGGGATTTGATCCTGCACCCTCCAGATCCAACAAAAGTAAAGAATAGTGTATAAAGTTGACAACTGAAAAAGGGCCCAATACTGTCCAATTGGACGTTGAACAGCGACAGAAAGAAATGTTTCTTTGCATTCAGTTAGGATGATTTAAGGATACAATTATAATCAAGCAAACTATTCCTACCCCTTCAATTAGTAAATTGAAGCTTGTAAATAAAATCCGAGTGGAAATTGACTTATAGCTCTAAACTTTGCTGGTATAAACTTCCAAAAATATTACTCCCCATTCCAGAACAATAATTTCACATAACTTTCCTTTTAATTTTTTTTAGAAAATTAAAAACAAATTTACGGCGCTCTTCAAATAATTCGAATTTATAGTCTGTTGTTATCGAATGGTGGGGGAGAGAGATACAATGTGCTCGTTGCCGTGTGCTAGAGAGGGACGTCTGTGTTTACATTGGGCCGCCCTTTTGATAGTGTTTCCAAATTTCGGGAAAGCAGTGTGTATTGTTTGCGCTAAGCGTAAGCTTACATGGCAGTAGTTTGTTGGGCCTAATATTTTATTCAGTCCAGTTTCGTGTTTAAGCCGTATAATTGGAACTTATTAAAAATCATCATCATCATCAGCTCATTAAAAGTCCCCACCGAGAGGAACGAGCCTACCCGTGGCGGGTGATTAGGCCTTAGTCGTCCAAGCGGGCCTAGTGCGGGTTGGATGACTTCACACACAGCCTTTTAATCTCTTCGCAGGCATGCATGAAGGTTTCCTCACGATGTTTTCCTTCACCGTAAGAGCGTTGGATAACGTATATATAATTTAGAAAATTCTAAAACACATTGGTATGTTGGCGGGATTTGAACCTCAGCCCTCCCAGTAGGAGGGCACCAGTCTACACCATTGAGCCTCCGACGCTATAAAAAAAACTCAATAAATAAATATCCACTAACATACATAGCGCCATCTTGCCCTAAGTAAAGCGAGAAGCCTGTAGTATGGATACTAAATAACGAATAAACATACGAATATACTTTTTTGTGAATACATATATATTACACAAAGAAACACCCAGATCAATAAAAACAGACTTGACCCTGAACTTTTGGTACAGTAGCCATTACTCCCAATGGCTCGTAGATTTTTAATTAATATCTGCGCTGACTGTTAAGTTTAGTCAAATTTTTACGGTAAAATTAGAAAATAGAAAATTTGTTTTTGCAAGAACTATTTCTAAGCCATGAACAGCTTAGTTACTCTTTATTCATCTATAGATCCTTAAATAAATAGATACAACCATTTCCATCAAAATCAATAACATAACTATACACAAACTGAGCTTTATAAATGTAAAAGACAAAATAATGTACACAAAATAATCAACAAAATATGAGTCTATGCCAAGTCTCGCTTCATGTAAACCGCCACTTTTCGACAATGCACCGGCCCCCATCCTGGGGAGACCGCGGGTGGGGCCCATTTTTGCCATTTCACCCAAAAAAAAGTTTCCAACACATTTTTATCTAAAAACACGTCAGTTTTGAACGCAAGCGCACGCGATCCACGCGCTCGAATAAACAAAATTACAATCCAATAAAGTGACGTCATTCGAGATTGATATTTAAAAAGTTTTGAAGTAAAAAGTTTTTAATCTTAAAACTCCACGTTTATTTGATGAACGTGAACGGCTTTGTAAAAAATAAACATTAGAACGATGTGTTTTTGTTTGTGGCAGTAAATATGATAGTGGTGTCGAGGACTCTAATGTTTCGTGACATATGCAGGAGCCGAAGATAATCAATAGCCAAGAGAATAGGTGAGGTTTCTTATTAGACTCTTGTAAGATGACAATCTCGATGAATAGATTTTATAAATTACAATAAATGTCTTTGTTATTTTAAGCACTCAAAAAATAAATTCCTCTTAATGACACAGACAAGTGAAAAATAATCAATGTAATAATAGTATTAGACAATATAAATACTTCTTAAAGACGGATTTAACATAAGGGATTTATGTAGATCTCCACCAAAATAATGAAACAAAGATAACCTGACACACAATTGCATAAATAATATAAGAAAAATGCGCTTACATGTAATATTTGTACATATTCTTTTGTTTACCTATAGGTCTTTCAGAAAATACATAAATAATATAACAATTCATACCAAAAGATCGATAAAATATGAATTTAAGGTTATTCATCGAGTTATATAAAGTAAATAATGTATATTTACTTGCTTTGTTACAGATATTATTACTTAGAAATAAGTTTCTATTATTTTTTATCGTAATTTGATCTGAGCAATAATATAATAATGTCTGACTTTAAAACGGTTGACAGAAAAAATAATACATGTAATCTTAAAATACATTGGCGGAATTGTGAGTGAGAAATCGTTCATAACCACAAAAGTAGAAGGAAGAAGAAAAATCTGTAATAAAACTTTCTATTTGTTTAAGTATTTTTCTTCATATCATTTATTGCTTATTGTATCACGTTGGTTTACAAATAAAATAAAATCAAATCTGTACAGATACAATAGTACTTAGTGGTTCGTCAAGATGACCTTGTCAGGGTATACGCGACCATACATTTAGTTTTAGAGTACCATATCCGATTAACATTAGTTAAAACATAAGTACATAGAGCGTCGGTGGCTCAGTGGTGTGGACTGTCGCCTCCCTACAGGGAGGGCTGAGGTTCAAATCCCGACACGTACCAATGTATTTTCGAATTTTCGAAAAATATATGTACGTTATCCGACGCTCTTACGGTGAAGGAAAACATCGTGAGGAAACCTTCATGCACGCCTGCGAAGAGATTCGAAGGTTGTCTGTGAAGTCGTCCAATCCGCACTGGGCCCGCGTGGACGACTAAGGCCTAATCACCCTATACGGGTAGGCTCGTGCCCCTCGGTGGGGACGCTTAATGAGCTGATGATGATGAAAACATAAGTAGAAGGCTGAGCCTATTACCAAATAGTCAAGCTTACTTATCTTTTGCTATTGGTGGCACAGTTCTTGTAACTCCTTTCGGTCTTTTTCGCGATCGACGCAGTACATTGAATTTTAAAGATAATAATTGTAAGCCAATGCATTACTTGTGAGATAATAACCATAACTATATACATAGTCAAATGTTTCCTATTCAAAACAAAGATGTGTCTTCCGTAAATAGTACTATGCCAGAAAGATTAACAATGGATGAGGAAGGTCATTTATATAGAAGAACAGTAGAGGACCAATATAAACCTTGATTACGCCCCATTAGCAGTGGGTACACCAGAAGACCTGAACACCGAAAGTCTTAATGTGTCAGTAAAGTCTCAAGATCGATACAGTCAAATGCCTTTAACAGATCGTAAAAAAAGTTCAAACACAACTTGCTTATTCTTCCAGGCTCCCATATATATGTGATTAATACAAGCCTGTCATATTTTATTTTTTGTAAAAACCGATCTGATTTTCATGTTTAGATTTGCATTAAGATAATTCAGTAATTGGTTAAAGAAATATTTTTTTTTTATAAATTTACTGAGTGAAGAATGGAAGGCAACGTGTTTGACTATGTGTTCCCCATGTGACCATGCAGATATCAGAAGTCAGAACCTCCAGTACCAGAAACTTAATCTTTTGGGTTAATTAGAACGCGCTCCTACCCGTACACTGCTATAAATATTATCAAGCAACCGATAAATTATTGTATTCTTATCATAATATTAATAATAATGATTGTGCCCCAAACATAAAGTATGTTTAAAAGCTTCTATCAGAACTTTGAGTCCTCAATGTTTTTAAGGCTGAGGCTGAATTTGCCTAATGAAGCTGTAAAGGCCATCATGTCCCCAAAAAAGGCGAGGTTGGACAATTAATAACGTGGTACTGTATACATTCCAGATGCGGCGGTGACGCGATGTCAGTCGCACCGGCGGTGAAGCGCGAGTGCGACCTGGAGAGCGGCGGCGGCAGCCCCGGGCGCAAGCGGCGCAAGCAGGCCGCGCCCACACGCGCGCCGCAGCCGCTCGCGCCCCCGCCGCTAGACCTGCACGCCAAGATGGCAGACATCTACAAGAGCGCGCTCGCCTTCGGGGAGCTCGCGCTTCCCGCTTTTGATCCCCTCGCCGCCTTCCGACTCCTGCCGAGACACGAACCGCCCCGCATCTTCAACCCCGAGGCCTACTGCGACCTCTGCTGCAAGGAGTTCTGCAACAAATACTTCCTGAAGACCCATCGCGCCAACAAGCACGGCATCTACGACGGTGGCGATCCGCAGCCGGCCGCGCCGCCGCCCGCGCAGCCGTCCCCGCCGCGGCGCGCCTCCGACGAGGAGTCGGGCGGCACCCCGCGCCGCCTCTCCCCGGACTCGGCGCGCCGCGCCCGCGACGCCGGCTTCCAGCCCGACATGCTGCGCCGCCTCGGCGTCGTCAATCCCGACGCCTTCTGCGAGATATGCTGCAAGGAGTACTGCAACAAATACTTCCTGCGGACGCACCGCGAGCGGCGGCACGGCGTGGCCGCGCTCCGCTCGCCGGGCGCCGAGCGCTCGCCGCCGGCGCACGCCGCCCGCCGCGCTCGCCACGCCGCTCCTCACGCCTGCTCTCACACCGCTCGCCACGCCGCTCGCCACGCCGCCCGCCGCGCCGCCGCACGTCTCCGCCGCCGACACGCCGCCGCGCTCGCACTCGCTGCCGCCGCCCTTCGACTGCGACCACATGGCCGAGGTGAAGCGCGAGTGCGAGGACGAGCTGGAGGCGGCGCTGCGCGACGGCCAAACGAGCCCGCTCAACCTCATCGTGGAGGAGCGCGGCGCCGCGTCGCCCGGCTCCGCCAGCGAGGAGCTGCGCAAGCTGCAGACGATGATATCGCAGCTGAACGAGCTGGCGGCCGAGCGGCTGGCCGAGGAGCCGGAGAGCGGGCCGCGCGCGCCCTCCGCCTCGCCGCCGCCGCCCGACGACCGCCGCGCCTCCTCCTCCGGCTCCAGCTTCTGCGAGATCTGCAACAAGGAGCTGTGCAACAAGTACTTCATGCGCACGCACATGCAGCGCATGCACGGCATCTCGCTGGAGAGCGGCACGCAGCTGGGCGGCGTGACGTGCGACATCTGCCACAAAGAGCTGTGCAGCAAGTACTTCCTGCGCGTGCACAAGCACAACACGCACGGCATCCCGGCGCCGGCGGCGGTGGCGGCGCGCCGGCCGAGCCGTGCCCGCTGTGCGCGCGCCGCTTCCGCGGGCCGCGGGCGCTGCGCGCGCATCTGCTGGCCGAGCACGCGCCGCCCGCGCGCCCGCCGCCCCTCCGCCCCCGCGACCCCTCGACCCAGCCAAGCCGTACGCGTGCGCCTACTGTCCGTTCACGACGGACGTGCTGGCGTTCCTGTTCGCGCACGAGCGCGCGCACGTGCCGCCGGAGGATGGCGAGGCGGAGGGTGGGCGGCGAGGCGGGAGGGGTGACGGCGGAGGCGGAGGCGGAGGAGGAGGCGCAGTACTCGTGCTCTCGGTGCGAGTTCCGCGCGGAGGGGTTCGGCGCGCTGGAGGCGCACGTGCGCGCGGCGCACGGCGGGCGGGCGCGCTGCTGGCCGTGCCGCGCGCGCCGCGGGCGCCGCTCACCATGCAGCCGTTCGTGGTGGAGGAGGCGGGCGCCGCGCTCTCCCTGGTGCCGGCGCTCGTGTTCCTGCCCGTGCGCCGCCGCGCCACGCGCCGCGCCACCGTCACGCTCACGCTCACGCCGGCCTAGCCGCACCAGGCGACCCCACCGACACGCCACCATCGCACGACCTCGCTGAACTCTACTACATTTAACGCTGTGTGCCTTCAAGCGATTGCTGAAAAATATTATGAGACGTAATTATAATCGGAGAAGCGGACCGGGCCGCCCGCCCGAGCGCCCCACCCGCGGCGGCCCCGGCCGCCTTTTGTTTTGTCAGAGTCTAACTTCATATATTGAGAATT
The DNA here is from genome assembly GCA_019425675.1 of Leucinodes orbonalis. Lineage (NCBI taxonomy): Eukaryota > Metazoa > Arthropoda > Insecta > Lepidoptera > Crambidae > Leucinodes > Leucinodes orbonalis. The sequence goes on along the minus strand of PQWD01009016.1, from coordinate 35,534 downwards.
ATATTGTCGGGTGATATATGAAACGTTGCCGCTTTTAAATTCGATTATTTATTATTATCTCCTCGATGTTCCGTCGGTCGGTCCGAGACGAGTTTTTGAAACGTCGATTTCGTTCGGGAGAAGAAATACACCCTAGAAGTAATTTATTGAACGTATTATATCGAGCGAGCGCGCTCGGCATGTTGGTCACTGGCGACGCGCGTCTCCCTTACGGCACAACCGCTCTACCTCAACACCGTAGGTTTTATATTAGCTGTTATTGTATTAAATTATATTTTGGAGTTACGATAAAGTACAAATATGGTTACTGCGCATGCGGCGGACGGAGCCCGCGCGTCACTCGCTACTATTTATTGTTGAATACGAGTGACACAAAGCACAAAGATACGTACTATTGGGCAGTGATCAACATTTAAAGTAATTTTAGTATTAAATTTGATTAGATATGTGGTCAAGGGGCTCGGCCAGACGGTTATGTTTAGTTGTTTAACACACACAATACGGGTCATTGTTTTGGGGGGCGTTCTGAGCGCAGCACGGGCGCCCCTTGTCATTGGCCGAGCTTGCATTTACACTTATTTGTATTGTAATCGATAACATAATGCGTTACTGCTGCCGTTATGCGTCTTAGTCATCTCTAATGTGGACCCCGCACTCGCAAATAGCAGCTTGCTTTATCGACTGTACATTAACACATTTATATGCTTTACCTTAAAACGAATTGTACTTACAGGGTTAATTACAACTTCGAAAAAGTTTATAAGAACATACAGACGTAAATTAAGAACACCATTTGCAAAAGACAAAATTTAACGCAATAGACACAGTAGAGATGAGTGAGACAGTTTTTCTAGTCGTCGAACATTATTATCTTGATAATCAAGACTAATTTGATGGGTAAAGTAACAATGTTTGTTTAATAATTCATTATTCGGTAGATCAGTGGAGGTTAGCTTGTACAAACCATGCAGCTTCGAAGAAAGTTCCTATGTATGTACGTAAGTTGTAATTTTAATTAAAACTAGAGGTCGCGTACGGAACGTCTTTGTCGGGGACCCACCAAGGCTTGAACCTGATTTTGATAATAATGTTGTAATTGTGGATCAGGGTAAAGCTATTGACGCTGTAGACGCCACTGTTGTTAAAAAAAATTCTACAAAGTCTAAAGTTCATGATCAACTCAATGCTAAACAAGATGATGCTTCTAGAGTCGTTGTTGATCGAGTTGAAACTGATGATGTCATGATAATCAAAGTTCCTAATTGTACTTCCAAAGGCGACACTGTGTTTGACGTATCGCCGTTTGTACGGTCGGTTGTACGTAGACAATAGTATTCGAATCATTTTGTGAGCCATCTTCCTGTTAGTCTTCCTGCAAACAGCCAAAAACCCGACAGAGCCGAGCCGCCCGCGCGCGGTACAACAAATTATATTAATAACGTTTTAAATAATAACAAAATAAATAAAAATTGTACGCGTGGTTACGATGCCCTCGCCACGCCCCGCGTTCTCGCTAAGGGTGGCATTTTAGAACCACAACTAGAGTGAATGCCTTGTTTTTTTACTACAAACGAACGCGTGGAGTGACGACGCATCGCTGTCATTGATGTAGTGAAATGTATTGAAGTTGTGTTCAGAATTATTTCTCTAAACGCATTGTGCCCGACGTGGACTCAACACGAACCAATAGTACAAATAAACCAAAGCGCGAAAGGTATCGGTGATTGGTAACAAATAATTTACAGTACAAATTAATATTAAGTCTAGTTGAGAGGAATTAACGAGTGGATACAATATTTAGAATACATTCTCCATTCGGGTACAATGCCCATAAACAGTGGATACAGTCGCACTTATGTATATTTTTTTTGCTTCTTAAATATAATGTAAGAAAGCCGAGGTCAATGTTATAGTGAATTAAATCAAATGACCAAAGCATGTTGTAATTTTTAATAATAAGCTGTTTTGTTGTGATAATAATTTCTAAATAACTTATGTTCCTGTGCTAGCATTTAATATTATAACGGCATTATTTGGTGATTATCTATTATTCTTATATACAAATGTTGTACGAGACTGTGTGTCAAAGGTAAATGATTCCTTCAATGTTTTTAATGTAATGTTACACTTATTTTATTTGGAATAGTGTTACTACCGGCATAAAGTTGAACTTTATTACAAATAAATAGAACGATGTCAAAGGCTTTTTAAAAAACTATTAATTAGTCCTTTATTTCATTGACGAATGGTGCGGGGCTGATAAAATTAATGGCCGGAGTCGGTCCTTATATTGCACGTTCGCTTTGATACTTAGTGTAGTACTTTATATTGTTCTTTAAGGTCGATTTATAGTCTTATTCTCATTGTACACGTTGAAGAGTGAAAAATACCATAAATCGACCTTTTCTATTAAGAGTTCCTTCAAGATCTCAGTGTGAGACATGAATTCATTATTTGCTTTAATGATAGTATTAATTCTAGTCGATTTTACCGAAGAGTTTTATTTTAAGCATTCATATTATTTATTTCTCGTGCGACTGTACAATGTGGATTTAAGTCATGTTTTGTAAAGTTATTTCTAGTCAAATTATTTTGTATATTTAACCAATGTGGACCTCGAATAGCATAGATATATACCATAAATACGTAAACAGAATACACTTATATGCATAGAAATATTTAGATATACATAACATTATAAATCTATTGGAAATGGAGAGTACAAATCGTGTTGTTTATTAGTATAACGCTTTTCACTTCCACATTGGGTAAAATTGTATTTTAAATATATAAAGAGAATTATATTGTGGCTTTGGGAGGAAGCCAAACCTTATACAGCGTGCACTTTGTAGCGTTTTGTTAAAAAAATATGGTTTAAGCAGACACAAATATTTACAATTTAAATTTGAAAGGACATTAATATGCAATTTTGAGTTTGAGACGTTGAAAGGACAAATAAATGTTTTTTAACTATATATCTAAAATTTGTGAAATAAAAAAATATATATTTAATTTTAGGAAAATAATAGTACCAGTTATTTGTCACTTAGTTTCAAGTTTATAAAATAACGGAAATAAAAAAAATACATTCAAAACAATTAATGGGGTTAAATTGAGTCGTTGGTTAAAGTAATTACCTGATTTAAATTCCGCAAGGATATCATTTTTTTCCACTTTCGATGTTGCTATTTGGTCGTTCTGATAGAAAATTTTTTTGGGACTTTAATTTAGGAATTCTGGATTTCAATAAAAATGCCATGATATAATGAGGACCCAAAGATATAATGAGGGGTTCTTAAACAAACTAAAAAAAATACAATTATGTCCTAGGATAATGTAATAAATGTAAATAGTCATATTACATAAAAAAATAAAAGTCTAGGTAAAAATGGGGTCAAGATTAGGTGCTATAATTCCCTTACCCCTTTTTTACGAATGCCAGGAAAAATATGGTGTCATTCAAAGTAATCTTTATATAATGCTTTTTTTGACTTGTATACAGGCTATTTTTATATATAAATCTATTAAAATCAGGTCATAATTAAACTTTACCTAAAGTTTGCAGTCTACAATCATCTTTATTCGTATAATAAATTCCCAAATTTCGCCACTTAGTAACATTTTCCTGTCGCTTATTTATATTTTTAAAATTTGCTTTACTTATTATTTTGTATAACTTCAAAAACAAACATAAAATGAAGTTGTGCAAACATTAAATTAAAAATAACCTATATTTATTTATGAAAATGGGATTCGAAGTTGTTCTAATATTTGTGGTGTATGCAACTAGTAATCAACGATATAAATTACAAACATAGTATTAAATATAATGATATGCTTAACAATTTCGTAGTCATAATTTGCTTTTGAACACGTGTTTAATAATGTATATTTCGGATACTGTTGTTAAATTATCGACTTTTTTTTTAATTTTTTTTATATAACATAGGGAGGCAAACGAGCATGCGGTTCACCTGATGGAAAGTGTCACCGCCGCCCATGGACATTTGCAACAGCTGAGGTCGCAGGGATGCGCTGCCGGCCCTTTGCGACTGACTTTCTCTTAGAATCATCTCTAGTGACCAGCAGATAATACTTATTAATTTCCTAAATAGAAACAATCTAATCCTCTTCTTTGGTTCTATTTTCCTAATACGCCAAGAAATATAGTTAAATGACAATTATTTCAGCAATAATTTAATAGGTAAATGTGTCTCGCCTTTTGTATTAAACAATTATTATTACTAAAATAATTGTCAAGAATTTCAACGGCTGTTTTATAAGCAAAATGTAATTTAAACACTTCAGAATGTTCCTTTGTTTAAAGACATAGGTATAGTGATTTTGCAAATCCATGCTTTTACTAAAATATTTTCGCGAAGAAAAATAATATCAGGCGACGTTAACTTCTTTTATTTAAAATTAGGTTGTCACACACGATTTATTACTATAGATTGAGTTATTTATTACCTAATTGACTGTAATGATATTTAATCATCATCATCATCACGTTAATCATCTTCACCAAACTGTGAAACGCTACAAAGTGCCCGCAATCGGTATATGTTCCTAGATCCGTCTGTTGATTACATTTGTTTTCCATTAATTACTACGAAGCATTTCTACCGTATTCAATAAATTAAATATACAAATAATGTGTTTTCTTCCTTTATTTAAACCCTTTTTTATATTAGTAACGATACTTACGATGCATGACCGTAGGTCGTGTGTTCTAATCTCGCGAGGAATCGTTATCTTGTGCTTAAGGCACTATATAAATAAATAATTATCCACTGATATTCACACAGCGCCATCTAGCTATATGTAATATGGATTCTAAACAACGGATAAACATACATATATATATATATACACGCTCTTATGGTGAAGGAAAACATCATGAGGAAACCTGCGCATGCAGGCGAAGACATTCGAGTAGGCAGGCCACGGTATCCAGAACTCGTCTGTTCCAGCTTACTTATTTCGCCCGTCACAACAGATGTTAGGTCTCTTCATCATCATCAGCTCATTAAACGACCCTACTGAGGGGCACGAGCCTACCCGTAAAGGGCTCAGTGCGGATTGACCGACTTCACGCACAACTTTTGAATCTCTTCGCAGGCGTGCGCAGGTTTCCTTTACCGTAAGAAGTTAGGTCTCTTAAATCCGGTAATTTCAATTATATATAATGTTTGTCAACCTATGACTTTTCAAAAATTGATACTGGATTTGAATTGATGCTGTAATAGTTAGATAAATAACACTTTAAAACTGCTGTAATGGAAGAATGAAATAACATTTTATACACAAATAAACAAAGCGAAATTTATCCATTATCAGTGTTATTTTGGAAAATTGTCAATAAAATAAATCACACAATTACACCCCTTCAAGGGAAAACGACAAAAAATAGTCTTAATTGAAGATTATATTCGCGTCAACTGTCGGCTTTAGATTAACGCAAAAAACTGCTTTTTTTTTGTAAACACAAAAAGTTTTTATTAAAAAGCGACAAGCATTAAGCGAAGCAAGGGTCCCCAAGCGCATCTGTCAAACAATATTTGGGGGAGAAAACCGGTGAAATTGTAGAAAAATGGGTTAAATGCTTGAAAAAAATGTATTTGAAACGCGAGGGTTAGATTTTAGTGTCAATATTTTTCGGCAAGTTAACCCTTGTGTCGATACGCTTGCTAACTTTTGAACTCGGTTCAAAATGTCGGGAGGGATTTTCAATAAAAGTATTTTTGCAGAGAGCGTCGGTGGCTCTTTGGTGTGGACTATTGCCGTCTAATCTGGAGGGTGCAGGTTCAATGCCTGCCGCGTACCAATGTCATTTCGAATTTTCAAAATTGTACGGCAAAAATCATCATCATCAGCTCGTATAATATTCAAATAATTTCCCACTAAGGGGCACGAGCCTACCCGTATAGGCTGTATAGGCGGTAGTCGTCCACGCGGGCCCATTGCACCCGATTGCCACACAACATTCCAATCTCTTCGCAGGCGCTCGCAAGTTTCCTCACAATGTTTTCGTTCACCGTAAGAGCGTCGGATAAACGTACCTATAATTTAGAAAATTCGGAGTGACTACTTTCCATTCCATTTATTCCCAGATTATTTTTACCATTTGGCCTCATAGGCTACAAGACCAGTATTGACAACCATGAATACGTTCGTTTTTAAAAGAACGGCAACGCATTTCAGTACCCCTCTTTTATTGTGATTGTACATGGGCGGCGGTATCATTTACCATCTGATGAGCCGTTTGCTTGTTTGTCCGTTATAGCATAAAAAAATGATTGACAGGTGGACTAAAGATGACACGTCATTGATTTTTAAAGTGAACAGACGTAAGGAGACTTTTGACGATGTAAATAGAGCTCTGTCCCAAGTTATGGATTGGTTTACTGCTAACAATCTTTTACTTAATGCTAAAAAAACTAATATAAAATTCACTATGCCCAATGTAAGGCAGGTCGAGACCAATATAATTCTAAATAATGATCAAGTGGAGCTAGTGGACTCCTCTGCCTTTCTAGGCATAACTTTAGATTCAAAGCTGCAATGGGGGCCTCACATTGAATCCCTGGCTGGTAGACTTAGCTCGGCAGCTTATGCTGTTAGAAAGATAAGGCTCTTGACAGATATAGAACGGCAAGATGGTTTACTTTAGTTATTTTATGTGTCGTTCGTATGGTCTACTGTTGTGGGGCTCAGCTGCCGACAAACATAACAATATTGCTACAAAAAAAGAGCTATTCGTTTATCTACAACCTTAGACCACGTGACTCTCTTAAGGAACTTTTAAAGAAATATATTGACCTATCGCACATATATTTATGAAAATAATTTATGTTCGTAAATACTATAACACCTTTAAGAAAAATTGATTCACACAATTTTAATTCTAGGAATAAAACAAACTTGCTGTTCCGGACTTGAGACTACATAAAATAGGTAAATCTTTTATAAAGATGTATAAAGTTTTCAATAAGTACCGCAAAATATTGTAGAGTTGCCCTTTCATATGTTTAAGTTAGAATCAAACAACACCTTTCTAAAAAAGGGTACTACACTATTGACGAATATTTATGTGATAAAAATCCGTGGTCTTAACTCTCAGCTATTTCAGTGTTTATGATATATTGTTACATTAAGGAATTGTTTTTAAAAAGGCAACACTGTTGAGTTTCTTGGTGCTTCCTTATCACAGGCCAAACCACTGAAGTGCTTTTTTTCAAAGCATCAAACTCATTTTTAGTTTAGTATTTAAATCGTTTTTTATTATATTTTTGTATAATTCTTGACGTTCATAAGTACTTTTTGTTAGCCTAATTTGAAATAAATGTTTTTGACTTTTGACTTTGTGTATGAAGGTTTCCTCACGATGTTTTCCTTCACCGTAAAAGCGTCGGATAACGTACATATATTTTCGAAAATTCGAAAACACATTGGTACGTGTCGGGATTTGAACCTCAGCCCTCCCGGTAGGAAGGCGACAGTCTATACCATTGAGCCACCGACGCTCTATTATTAAAGAGTAGTGTTCAGAGTAGTGTTTAAAATTCAGTGTAGTGAGAGAATAAATTTTGTTTTCAGTATTTACAAGTGAACACATACAAATGATATTATTAGATAAAACATTACATACCAATTTGAGTTCTCAGAAACTCAATTATTAAAAATGATTTCACACAAAATATGGGCTAAGTGCCTGATATAGGTAACGTTGTATATATGTTTTATCAGTGTGTGTAAAACAATCCTTGTATATAGAGTGTACACTTTATACTTACTAAAAAAATATTCCAATCTAAATTACATTGGCTTTATCCCTTACCAACTTTTTCGATGTTTTCAACAATGAACAATCAATCACTTCCCATGTATCTTGACACAGACGACCGACGACCTTATTATTACAAAAAAACATACACATTTAAAAAATGCAACTTTTGTAATAAAAGAGTAAATTCCGTTACGGTTAAAAAAAACCTCTAAATCATTTTCTAAAAAGCCATTGTAGTTTCTTTTAAACCCTTGCTTTCCCGACACGTGACAAGCGCGCGCCGTTTTTTATTCCTTGGCCCTTTTTATCAATAAAGCGTATAAAAAAACTTTAATTCGCTAAGTACTGCACCCAGTGACCTACATACACCCCGATGTTTCCAAAAATGTGTAAAAAGGACCCCTTTATTAAGTTTTTTATCGCGCTGTAATTGAATGCAATCCTTTGGAAAAGGGTTCAATAAAACACCCGATATTAACTTTTTTTTTTGGTGTCTTCGCTAGCTGTCATTGTTCGCGCCAAAATTATACGTCCTGTCAAAATTTCGCGCCATTACCTCGGCAGACATCTGCCGAAATCGAAAAAAGTTTAAATACAATGCAAATAGGGGAAGGACGCGTGCAGGACATTAATTTTTAGGGGAAATCGTCATTTTTGCGTGTAAAGGAGAAAAATGCATTTAAAGTATAACAAACGTTATCCCCTCATTTCAATATTAATGTGCTATTGGTAATTAACGCAGTCCAATGTGGATTGCATAACTATGGCGGTTGGGTCGAAACTCGCTTGGCTATGGTTTTATTTTGCATTTTTATCGTGAACATTGATTTTTATTATTTCTGGAAATTTATGGGCTTTATTCAAAACTGTATTCAGGGCATTAATGTTTGAGACTATTACAATATTTGCAATCGGCGAGTAATGACTTTTTGCGTAACGTTTACAATTTTGAAATTATTTTTCAATTTATATTGTGGAGTAGATAAGAGTAAAATGTTTCATTTTATACTTTACATTAATAAAATTGACAGTTTAAAATTGATAGTTCCAATAGTTGGCATGGAAAAGTTTCTGTAAGTATAAGAAGTTTAAGTTGTGTAAGAGTATGAAGAAATATGAAAAAAAAACACACATATAAAGCATAAAATTGTTTGTGTGATAAAACAGAATCCAATTTCTTTCTATTTGCACTAGAGGCACACATTATATAGATACTGTCTTCTGGAAATTGTGGTGTATGGTACACATTTGAGCATTACCTTAGGATACATAGATGAATGATCATTTGTTTGGCAGTAAGAACCTTGGCTAACTGGTCTAAATTACAGGTAGGAAAAAGCTTGACTTTCAGTATAAAGCGGTGAGCTCTCTCTAGTTCGATTAGCTTACTTTTAATCGCTCCTTGCCAATACCTTGAGTAATAGCTGTAAACCGATTGTGCCAGTGAAAGACATACTGTATCTTTGACAAACCCCCAGCCAGAACTAGACTTAAGCCTTAAGCTTGGACCAGCAAGGCCGGTTAACGGGTAGCAGATGATTGTCAACTGTAAGGGATCGGTCCACGTGAAAATCATTAGGGGAGGCCTTCATTCAGTAGGGGTAGTTTTAAGCTGAAATAATGATGATTACCTTAGCATCAGCAACGTGTCTATGACTATGTTCGTCAAATAAAGCGATCAAACTATGCTGCTAAAACTATTAAGTTATGTATAGCCTGGAGTAGGTATATTTTCCTTAAAATGAGAAGAGACCGGTAAGAAACTCAGAGTTCTTGTCGCCCCACTAGCAATATGTAATCAACATTTAAATTTCCACTGTACGGCGCAGGCCTTCCGCGTAGTAGTAAGAATCAGTCTGATGTCATCGAAGCAGGATTTTTTGTGAACGTGTATTTGTTTATACCTCTTTTCGCCAACTTGAAGCACAGACGTCATTTTCTTTCAGACGTATGCCAAATGCGAAGTCGGTAAATTACGCTGCTTGGCGCATTTTTTACAGAATGAATAATTCATTAAAATTGACGTAAACACGTGCATAACAGAGTATACTTGTGTAAAAGTCTAGAGTGTCTTTAATTTAGTCATCAAATCAGCGTTTTATAATGATGCAAGCGACACCTATTCCCGCGGTGCCCGCGCAACCGTTCCCAGAACTGTTGAAACCTGTTGGTATAGAGCCTCAAGTTGAGACACCTTCAGAATTACAAGAAGAAGTGAGTCTACTCTCTATTTCTCTACTCTTCAACACATTGCAATCTACTACTGAACACAGGTGTTCCCCATTCGGCGCCAGACATCCTGGTTTTTCTCTTTCATAAACTAGTGACCATTTGTAGGACGTCTTATGCTTGCCAAGACGCAATCCCCACTCCAGAACTCATCTGCTCCAACGGTCGTCGGTTCAGCGAATCAGAATACGTGATCAGTCCACTCATCCACTGACATTTGGATGTTGATCCTGTTGATCAGGCGAACTACGTAGGTAACTTTTGTTCTCTATCAAATATATAATTTCTGATTTAATCCTATAGAAAAACCCCGAGCATAACTCCCAATCCCATTCTCTAGGAGCTTCTAGAAGCGCCATGTGTGCTCCAAGATCTAGCGACGGTGGACCGCCTGCTGATCACCAAACGCCTGAGGGTCAAGAACGTGATGTTCCTTCGTGGCAAGAAGAACCGTTTCTACGTGCGCACTCCGGACCAGAACTTGCTGTATACCGTTGAGGAGGAAAACCGGTACGGATCTTGGACCCAATTCCTCCTTTTGCCAGGGGTTAACTTTGATACAGAATCTTACTACCTACCTTATCTACTAGATATCCACCGCAGTATACTTGCAGATGCAAACGTGCGTTGCAGAAACAGGAACTAAGAATAGGTAGTGAAATTACTGTTTAAACTGAACTTATATCGTTACAGTGGAGCACATGACAGTGTTGACGGAAAATGATACTTTTTACAGATATAAGTGTCCTTTATCACTGAATCGTTATATGCAAGCATGTTACCTATTTTAAAGTCAGCGAACTGTTAATTCTGTTGACATAACATTAAATACCCTCGACACCAGATTGAATCTTTGATCTTCAACGTTATCTACTGTGCTGTTCCTATCTGCGCTCGTCAGTAACCCATACAACCTTAATGGCCATCGTTAACTAATAGGGGAAAAAACACGTACAGCAAAGCACTGGTGGAAAATGGGTCAGAAGGTTTTTGGAGCTGCGATCGCAGCACGATGGGACCTAATCAACAGTCAATGGATGTTGACTGCTAGGAAGTAATCCGCATGAATTTTTATAAGGCCTTTGTCCAGCAGTTAACATATAAAGCTGGAAAGATAATGATGAATTCTCACTTCAAGAGGTTGGAATATTTGTAATGTTTTAGGTGGTGGGTGGGCTACTTCTGCTATGGTTTGCGACCGCTCCAGCTGCATGTGAGCGACGCCAGTGGGCGTCAGGTGATGACGATCACAAGACCCTTCGCTTTCACGGCGCGAGTGCTGCCCTGTCAACTGCAGAGGTTACAGGTGTGGTCTGATAGTGGAAACTACCAATTTTTCTAATTTGGTAGTTGGTTCATTTAGAAGATTTTAATTCCTGGTTTTCGTGATGGTAATAAGGTTCCAAAGGAGTACATTACGAAACTATTTGCAGCTGACATGATATTTATTTTCTGATGGTTTTTTCAAAGATTTAAAATTAATGGATAAGTTTGAAATACTTTACCTATAAACTTTACCGGCTATTCAAGTCTTTATGATTAGGATTTTTTGTAAACCTTGGCCGACGAGGGGGGAAAATTTCTCGTCTGGCGTTCACGTAGCGAAAAGAAGCGTAGGCTGATCCTCAACCAGACAGACTAATGATCTGGTTAAGGCGGCGAGTAGCACATAGATATCATCGTTCCATCCATTCCATCATTCCGTGTGGAAATCATTAGAGTAGGTTCAGCAGTGAACATTGTAGGATATAGTGATGTTGATGAAACTTTGTTTCAGGTCTTCGCGCCGCCTGGAAACCACATAGGCAGCGTGGAGCAGCAGTGGACGGCCGTGAGACCGGTATACCAGGTTAAGGACAAGGAGGGAGGGATCATATTCTGGGTACGAGGTCAGTGGAACAGGCAAAGGTTTCTAGATCATCGATGTTTACGAATCTGATGGTAAATTAGAGATAACTTGTCCCTAAATAACAGTCAAGTAAGGCCATGATTTGATCTTTAGACTACTTATTGATCACGTTTATTTAATCCTTGGCATCTGTTGGTGTCATGAAAATAAATACCTGACGTAGTTAAACACCTTAGAGTCAAATACACAGAATTAAAAACTCAGCACTATCGTCATGGTGTGGTTTATTAAGATGAAGAACTAAACAGTCTGATGATCAGCATATAGACTTAAGCCAGTCTAGTCTAGGCAGGTAGCTGTCATAATGTTGTTTATGGGAAAGCAGGCAAATAAGCTGATGGCTCATCAGATGGTATATGACACCGTAGCCCATGTACATTTTTAATACCAAAGGGCAAATAAATGCGTTGCCGACCTTTTAAGCGGAAATACGCTGATGATGACAAAAATTGTATTCCAATTTTTAGGCTTTAATTGGAAACTGTTTTAGGTTATAGGCCTTCTGCAGCTGTACTGTCTGTCATTATGTCCATGAACTAGGCTGTACATTATAAATCTCAGTTTCAGCTGCTGGTAGCTCTTATACAATAATAAATAATGGTAGTAGGGCTTCATAAAGGCTTGAAACCATAGGCGATCTGCTATCTATTAGACAAAAATGAAAATAATTTATGGTTTTTGTGATTAATGTCACTCTGCATACCCTACTCATAATCTCTCCACGCCACTGTGATGATAACTTCATTTGACATTCATAAGTTGAAATGAAAAGAAATTCCTTTATTCAATTAGGTCTATACAGACACTTTGAGTCGTCAAATTAAAATATTTTAAAAACTACATAGTTTGAATCTTCACCGGTTCGGAAATTAGGTTCTACTGAGAAGACTCCGGCATGAAAACTCCAGTAGTCCACACCAAATAAATAGACTTTTGATTTTGTTCGTGTCCCCAGGGCCGCACATCACGGTGAGCTGCTTTCCCGACGTGGTGTCGAGTGCAGCCGCGACGGACCGGCAGCCAGCGGGCCGCCACCTGCAAGCGCTGGCAGGGGCTCATGCACGCCATGTTCATGCGCCAGTCGTCGACAGTATGTGTTGATTACTCTCTCTCACACACACACACACACACACACACACACATGCCGCACACACCACTCACATGCACGCACCACACAGACACACACGCCCGCGCGCGCACTAACACACACAGCTTGTTACTTTGAAACAAAAATGTTTATTAATAACCTAGTAATATGAAAGAGCGGAACTTCCTAACGCAGGCTGCTCTTGCTTAAATGCAGGTTCCAAATAGATTAAAGATTAAGGCTAGATCAGCAAAAATAATTAATGAAATAAAAAAATATTTCTTTACTTATCATTTATTTGTTGTTAAAAAACCTCCGTCCTGTACACTAATAATATAAAAAAACTCATCTTAATTATTATCGTTACAGTCTAGGCTCGTGCACGCCATGTTCATGGCGCTAGTAGTGGATAAGTATGTGATAGATCTACGTATGTCAAAGTTAAAGCCAAAAACATTTATTTCAAATTAGGCTTACAAAAAGCACGTCAAAAAATATACAAAAATATAATAAAAAACGATTAAAATACTAAACTAAAAATATGAGTTTTTATGCTTTGAAAAAAAAAGCGCTTTAGTGGTTTGGCCTGTTGATATGTATGATAATTATCATCATCATACCAACTATCACACTTTTAAATTTGTAACTTTTCATTATTTTCGCTAGTCGTGGATGTGATGGAAATATATAGTTTTTGACCTAAAGTAATGTAAGCCATATGTATTTTGCTGAAGAAAGTTTTGGAAGAGTTAGGCCGTGAAATAGGAAATTTCACCGAAATCTTAGCCGACCTTAGTTAGTTCAACGATAAAATCCTAGATAAATTACTTTCATTCATTTCATTAGCCAATAGGACGAATTATAATAATCTCATCATCATCATCATCACCAGCTCATTAAACGTCCCCACCGAGGGGCACGAGCCTACCCGTATAGGGTGATTAGGCCTTAGTCGTCCACGCGGGCCCAGTGCGGATTGGACGATTTCACACACAACCTTCGAATCTCTTCGCAGGCGTGCATGAAGGTTTCCTCACGATGTTTTACTTCACCGTAAGAGCGTCGGATAACGTACATATATTTTCGAAAGCTCTCCCGGTAGGAAGGCGATAGTCCACACCATTGAGCCACTGACGCTCAATAATCTAAATTATTATAATAATTGTACATTAGTTTCTATTACACAAATACCTCGTAAATAACCAGAACAAATATATCCTGTCAATTTTGTATCCTTGTAATTTGTCACTAAGGCCCGTATCTACACAATTCACCATATAATATCTTCTTTTATTATTATTCTAGGTTTGGCGTGGCGTTTGAGAGGAGTTTGTCAGATGAGGAAAAAGCTCTACTGCTGGCGGCCACTCTGCTCATGGATTACATGTACTATGATGTGTGACAAATAAAGGTTTTTATTGAATTTCACGTCTCGTTTAATTTGCTACGACGACCAGAATGAGAAGTCATAACCATCTTTGACGTCCGGGATATGGGGATGGTTGTATGTATTCGTCAGTGTAGATAATTATATTTATTTATTTTCAAGGGAAACATACATAAGTTTATTTAATATAAATCACACAAAGTAAAAATACACAGAACAATAAAGTTTCCACAGATACATCATTCAAATAATATAAATGTGAGCTCAAGAAGAATACTACAAATCCCCTATACAAGTATAAATAAATATACAAATATGCACTCATTACAAATTGCGATGCATCTTCTACAAAATGTTTAGTAGCCATTTTCTGTCCATATGACATAGCAAAAATATCAATATGTGAAAAATAAGTATTGTAAGATCTACATGCACGAGTAATAAAATTATTCCTACCATACTCAGTTCGCATACTATATAAAATAAAAATTTGTTGCATGCACTTATCCTTTGGCATCTAAAATTAATCACACTTAGGAGTGGCATAGAATCGACATATTATATATATCGATATATTATACATAATATTTAATATAATAGTGGTGTTTTTTGTGTCCAATTAAAAAATATTAAATGCCCTAAAGCCATGAACCTTTAAATCGTCATAACTTTTTATTTGTTGTTGCAATACTGTAAGATGACTTGTCCTTGTATTCTGTAATGTACTCTTATTCTAAATAAAGTTTTACTTGATATGATTCATACCGGGGACAAAATTAAGACCTTTGAAACTCAAATTGGCTAAATTCATGCCTTTTGAATAGTTTCAACTTTTAGTTTAAATCTTGTCTCATATCGCATAATATTGTCGTGGTAATGTTCTACACAGGTTATGTATAATAGTCCCAGAATATTATGTATAATAGAAGTTAACACGTACCTAAAGGGCGTGGGGTATTAATGTATCAGGGATGGATAGACTAAGTGGAAAACTACCTCCCGAACCAGTGGTAGCTTCATTTGACATTCATAAGTGTTCTTTAAGGACCTAAACTGAATAAACACTTTTCATTTTCATAAGAAATGAACATCCGTTCAGTGGTGTTTTCTTTAAAATAGTAAAAAAAAGTATGTTTAAAAGACGAATTTGGATAAATTTATTTTAAACTTGAAGTTCAGTGTGAAAGATTAT
Source organism: Leucinodes orbonalis (assembly GCA_019425675.1). Lineage (NCBI taxonomy): Eukaryota > Metazoa > Arthropoda > Insecta > Lepidoptera > Crambidae > Leucinodes > Leucinodes orbonalis. The sequence continues at coordinate 19,941 of PQWD01009016.1, read as the reverse complement.
TTGTTTTTGTACATTGAGTACCTAAATAAAGAGTGTATTTGTTGCTCAAAGTTCCAAATACTGAATAAACTTTTTTTTATGTTGTTGTGATGGAATCATATATATCTGAATAGTAGATATCAAATCTCAAGTAGGGCAATTTTTAAAAATAACTTAAACAGTCGACGTCCGAATTTCGGTCTGCAAAAACACAATGCAACAAAACGTTACAATTCAATAGCCCGATAGCATCGTTGCATGTTTCGCACAAATCAATCGAGCCCCTAAAATATGCATCGAACCCGAGACGGGGATGCAAATGGCACATGCAAGGGGACTTCATTTAAATTTTGTCAAAAAACACGGAAACTGTATCGCTTTATGCGGCGACAATGCGCGCGCGCACAATGCCGCGGCGGTGTCCGCACGCCGAGGGGATGCCGGATAGTCCTGGAAGTTTCTTAATGTTGTTGAATTTTTTAGGAGTTCGATAAGTATCATGTAAGTTTAAAGAATTAGTAAAATTCTTCTTTTTGACTTATCGGAGTCCACTGCTGGTCTCCCCCATTTAACGCCAAATATCTCGGTCGTCCGTTTTCATCATCCAGCCTCCACCAGCAACCTTTCGCAAGTCATCGGCCCATCGAAAAAAATACCAACGTTGAAAAGTCATTTACATTTAAAGATACAAAGTAACAATATTTTAACTGTTGCCTGAAGATGGCGGTTACAGCTTCACCGGGTGATCCAATCGGCTAGAGAAAGGGGCACTCAGCCTTCAACAATATTTACGATACGAGCAGGGCTTGAATCTCAGTTGCTGATAGAAGTTTTTAATATATTATTTAAAAAAATGTTTGTAAACTGATGGGTTGACGACTTACAAAAGCTCGCTTTTGAAGGCTGGACGAAGATTTTGAAGAATCCGGGGTATTTGCAACAAAGTCGTGGGAACACATATAACCTATAGAAACATGTTTCTATGTATGATATATATTTACATATAAAGTAGACTCCGATAAATGCAAGCTAATGTCAATTAAAAAGTCAAGTCCTGTTTTATCTACTAAGAAAGCGGAAGCATGGTGATCGCCTGTTCTAATGTGCGCATGGTGTGCACGCGCCGGCCGCGCACGCGTTTTATGCAAAAACGCAAATTTCGCTCGAAATTTGAAACGCTTCATTGTGTGCTAGCTTTGAATGGATAAAAATAATCGTTGCCAACTTAATTTTTGGGGGGAAATCGCCATTTTGCATCAGGTCCGCCATTGTGAGCGAGTGTGTCCGATGGAATTAACGGCAGTTTTTATGCGCGCTCGAATTAATAACACTTTTTGGAATGGTCATACGACGCGTTGATTTTATTTATGGAGCTAAAATGATTGATGTGTGTAATTTTAGGAATACGCAGCTGAGACGCATCGTGGATATTGATATTCTCATAATTTATCAAATTAAACAAGAGGTAAGGACTTGTAGAGACTAGCTCTGTGCTGATATAATTATCACTTACAAAACATACACTCACTTAAAAAAAAGTAGGTTTCGGACTCACCCATCTTGGATTTCGCTTGAATTCTTCATCATCATCAATTCATTATACGTCCCCACCGGGTGCACGAGCCTACCCGTAAAGTGTGTACAGGCAGGCCTTAGTCGTCCACGCGAGACTTCACGCACATCCTTTGAATAGCATCGCAAGCGTGCGCAGGTTTTCTCACTGTATTCAGCGTAAGAGCCATGGGATACACGTATATTTAACTTTGAAAATTCGCAAAGACATTGGTATGTGGCGGGATTTAAACCTGCATCCTCCACCGGAACGCAACAGTCCACACCAATGAGCTACCGACGCTCCAAATTCATCTTATTTATAAGTAAAGAACTTAAAAGTAGACCAAGAAGTAGGAAAGTATAAACAAAGAAGGCATTAAATAAAAGTCCAATATCTCGTAAATATCGTTCTTTACTTTTGTACTTTAACATGTTTTAATCTCATACGATATTAAATAACATTCATACAATAAGTTTGTGTTTGTGTTCCGCTCCTGACCATAAATAAGCAAATGAAGTTTATAAATATTGCATGACATTATAATTCTTCAAGCTGTTCCTATTACAAATATTTCATAGACAAAAAACCGGTGCTATAGACAAACAAAGTGAAATCATATTTCAACTATTATTCATACTTCTACAAAAGGTCTGCGTAAATGCTGACTACGCTTATTAAATTCCATTTACGACAAGGTTTGATTCTAGTTAGTTTGCTAATTTAACTTTGTACTTTAATATCGTAGGCTCCCAGAATATTGATCACATTAAATAGAGCTGCACATATTTGGAGCGTTAAACTTTATGAAAAAGTTTCAAAATTGACACAATGATATTCTGTATATATTAAGGTAGATACGCCATCCGTGCCTCAAAAACGAACCGCCGATGAGAGTACACTTTGTACGCTTTTGTTAAAGTAAATGTGTTCGAAATATGTATGTGTGCTGTCACTGCATTCGGAACACTTTTTTGTTTTGTGAGCATATCACGAATCCATTCTTTTTTACATCATTGGATTGACATTAAAGTGTCAATAAATATTATTTTATTAAGTTACAAATAAAATGGCTGCCACGTTTTTTATAGCCTGTGAAAATGACAAATGTATTTTTGTCTTTTAGCTTTATTGATTGACAAAAAGTAGTCCTATCTAGTTTAAGTTTAGTTGAAACTTTTTTTGTTGAAATTCAAGAAACGTCGTCAGCATTCCGACCTTTAATTAATTATGTACAAATGGCAAATTAATTTAAAAATAAACAAGGTAATTTCTATACATGACGTGTATGCTCTACGTATTCGTATAATGTTCGCTTTCATTCTTTATTGAGTCATACAGTGGCAGTGTTTTGTTTTTATCAATAAAATTGGTATTCACTGCCTTATATTAAGGGTGTTTATATTAAATTATCATTGTTATATTGCTCCTATGTTTCATAGAAATATAACAACAGTAATGTAGAGCATACTTTTCAAATTAAGGAAACAACTGAACAATAAAGTAATCTTGATTACTTGATCTTTAAAATATTAACATAAAACCACTACAGTGCGTCTATGCTAAAGTAGAGAAAACATCAAAAAATAAATTCTAAAATTTGTGTAAAACTAAAAAAATAAAATTTAACGTCACACGTTACAAGAGCTAAATATATTAATAAACTTTAGCTATCTTTGAGCGATATCCAAACACAGATTCCATATGACACGATAACAAATATAACGATCTTCATTACATTATTTTAATAGTAAAATCTACTCTAAGGTTCACTGATTCGCAGTTTTACTTAAAAATAGATAATATTATATTACTTTTGTTCGACATACGTTAATAACAAAGTAACTTAGTAGGATGTTTACAAAATTCGCCGTTAAAAAATCTGCTCAGCAGCATAAAACACATTAAATATACTTGTAATATCATAAAACCGTTTATGTAGAAACATCCTATAGTTAAAAAGTTTCGTCAATAAATCAACGGTAAAAAACTGTTTAAAACACTAAATACATACATTTTTTTTAATAAATTCATCACAAAAACTTAACGTACAAACGTGTAATGCTTAACCAGTGTTTATGATTTTCGGAAAAAAATCTAACTTCTAAATATATATTTACATTTATAACATACAAGCATCTGATGATTGGCTAAAAGCAAGGCACTGTCATCTTATACATAAAAAAATAGTAAATATCTCAATAAATATCATCTAAAAATATATTGTATCACATTTTTATGTAATTGTGGTCCTCTAGTTATTATATCTCCATTATATTATATACATTTTATATAAGTATCAGAAAAATAGTTTTCTATATAGTAGACACCAAGTATAAAGTCTCAGTGTTACACTGGAGCACCCTATTTCTTCATAAGAACTTCACGAAAGTATAGACTCGCATAACTCCATCTAGCGGTGAAAATTACAAGTTAAAGACGGAGACGTGCCGCGCCATTACGTTCTATGACGTAAGAATCAAATATGGCTGCTTCAAAAGATGCTTACGAACATTCCAACAAATTGTTGAATATAAAATATAGTTTCACATTTATTGATTATAATATGGATCACATAATTATAAAGAAATTGAACGATTGTACAATGATAAAATTTATTAAATTAATAAGGCACCATTTCAATTCATATAAAAATACCTTAAATTTGCGAACTAACCTATCTCTTAAGAAAATTTGTATAATAATGTAAGTAACAACCCTTACTATGTGTCTTGGAAGGAATAACCTAATATCTTGGCATTGTTTTCGCTTTACAAAGTAAAGTTACACAAAATATTATCGCAAAGCTGTAATATCATATTGTATACGGTTATTAAAATTATAACGCACGTTATTTAAAGTGTAATAAACTACAAAAATGAATGGTTTATAAAAAATCTATTTGATAAAATTAGACATTTTTACGGTAATTTCACTAGAAAATGAATTGGTAACTAATGATCACATGCTAAATGCTAATCTAAATTATATTTGATATTCAAATCAAAATGGCCAGCCAGATATACTTCAACACAAATGATATCTTTGGTTTTTTTCTTAAATAACTGGGACGACAAAACAAATAATGTTATACAAATGTTAAAAAGATTCATACTTTTGAATGATTTTAAACGTAACCTAAAAGTTTTGTTGTATTTTTAAAAAGGGGAATTGTAATAGAAATATTTTATAAGTTAACAGAATGATATAAAAATATCCAATCATAGAACAACACTCCCCATAAAACATCTTTTTTATTCTGACTGCAAGGCTACACTATCATTGCTTTTAACGACATCTGTCGGTGCAGGTTCACATTTCATGCGACTGTTGTGACAGTTCCCTTGATGCTCACTAGATGGCTCTAGTAGGTTATGCTCAAGAAAACTTATTTCCTACCAATTTGGTATTTAGCTGCAATTTATTCACAACAGACCCAACACTGAATAAAATTGATGCCGAGAAAAAACAATGCTCAGTAAAATATAATATTAGGACTCCATCAATCGTTCTTATTGCACAATACAATTTTCAATCTTAAATACATTCCTAAACTTACATGCTTTTGTCCATTCGTTCAACGAATCACTAAGGTTTCAATTCATTAAAATAATTTTACTATACTTGTGTTAGGGTCGATTCAGAGCGAGTGCCAAGTGATGGAGCGCATTGAAGGGAAAGTCGTTTTTATTCGTTCAAACAAGTTTGTCGCATAATATCGGAGAAGGGCGTTGTTGTCTGTTACACGAGTTAATAAAGTTATTACTATATTTTTTTTTGTTACAAAGTGAACAGTCAGAACGCTCACTGATGGTAAGTGATACGCTTGACCGTGTCAAAGCGGCGTTGAAGGAGACAACTGATAAACAGCTATTATTGTCCATCAAAGCCGCACTGCGCCCGTCACCCGATAGACTATAGAGACCTAACATCTGTTAGGTCTCTTAAACCCGGTAATTTCACTAGCTAGTGTCCTCATCCCGAAACACAAAAGTGCATAGCACTCATATTTGACGGGACGATATCTGGCACTACGGTGGTACCTACCTAGACAATTCAGTATCGAGTCTACCAACAAGTAAAGTGTAAGTTTTGCAGTCAGCATCGTTAAAATTGTTTCTGTGTTAAAAGGTAGGTATTGTTCAAATAAATATATTTGATTTGAAACCCGCATCGCTCCATCTCTTTATCTCTGAATCTATCAAAACACGTCATTCTGACTCGACCCCAATACATCACGACCTGCTTCGAGATGAAGCAGGTCGTTTGTATTGGGGTCGAACACGCTACCCGTCTCCTTTCCTCGCCAACTTCAGGCTATGTCGAAGTAGGTCTGCCGTCTTTCTCCCACTGTACCCGTCTCCCCCTCGCCATGCTCAGGCACCAAGGTCCATGTCGAAGCAGGTCTGCCGTGGGTGGGAGTGTGGCGAGTGTGGTGCGTGGTGGTGGGGCCCGCCCAGCAGTAGACTCGGTAAGCACGCCTCGCCTAGTGCCGCTAGAGCGCCTAGACCCATCGACGTGTCTGACATTAGCGATGACCCTGCAAGATTAAAATATTTTTTATTTATCAATACCACGTAAAAGATTGTAACAATATTTTTGTATCAAATCCCGTACATAAACCGTTATGGTTTCTAGTGACGGGATTTTAAAATAACTTTCATCGTCAGCTCATTAAAAGCCCCCATCGGGGCACGGGCCTAGCCATTCGGGTGTATAGGCCGTAATCGTCCACGCGGGATTTGAACCTTTGCCATCCCGATCGTATGGAACAGTCCACACCATTGTCACGCCACCGACGACGATAATAACTTAATTTAAAATATTGAAATAAAATACAAAACCCTGTGGCATTCTAAAAACTAGTGAATAGGCTTTTTCTGGCAAGCTCGCTACATCTTAGAGCATGTCTCTTCCATTAAGATGGGCCGCCTGCTCGTCTGCCTATATAAGCAATAAAAAAAAATTGCGCCCGACACCCGAGACAACAATGTTAGGTCTCTTATACCCGGCAATTTCATTCAGCACCCATACATCAATCTAATAATATATAATATTTTCTTTATAAAAAAAATTGAAAAAAATTGGGAAAAATTGAAGGCACACGAGCACGCCGGCAGAGCACCAATGCGCGGACCGCCAGGTCAAGGCAGCAGTCGGGGGGGCCCTAACTCAACGTGCACTAGACGGCGGCGGATTGAGCGGCGTGGCGGAACATTGGTCAAGCGTGCCACTCAACCTTTCTTTCCTAATGAACACGCCACTCTGTCAGAGGTGTTGTTTACGACTAAGAATTTCTTTATCACGGGACGATATCTGGCACTGCGATGGTATATACCTAGACAAGTCAGTATCGACTTGGGCGATTTTAATGAAATTTGTATAGAGTGAGCTGACACCCTGGATTAACAGATAGGTTATATTATACGGCGGGTATTATTATTATTTGGGGTTTTGGGGGCTATTCAGGTGTAAACAGACGTGTAGTCACTTCGATCTAAAAGATCTTTTGTGACTCGCTCCCCTTTTAGAGTTTATCTAAAAGTTGGGCATTTTTTAGGAAGTTCAGGACCCCGCCCAACTTTATAGACTTAATGTAACTTGGGCATAAATGATAGTTGTCCAAGTCGATGTTTCGCTTCCATTGTAGAGGACCACAATTGCAGAGTAGTCGGGTCTTTCTCTCTTCGGGCAGAATCGGCAAGATTCCGAGTCACTTAGCTTTTGTGAAGGTAGCTTTTCAGCTTGCAGTGTCCAGTCAGTGCCGCGAGAAGAGCCCTGACCTAGGGTTTCAGTTAACTGAAACATCCACTTGGGCACCTATCATTTATGCCCAAGCGACATTAAATCTGTAAAGTTGGGTAGGGTCCTAAACTTCCTAAAAGTGCCCAACTTTAATAGTTCAGTAACTGTAGCAGTTCAGAGGTTCGCTTCTTCGAATAGGCCTTGATTAGCGCTTTCGAGTGAGCCGCCTCTGGTGACTCTAGCCAGTAGTTAACAGAGTTCTCGAGGAGCTTCCGTTCTTATTCATTTTCCTCAGGTTTTCAGGGATAATTACCGGCGTGTGTGGCGAAGGGCGCGGTGTCGTCGTGCAAGGCGAGCCCCTGCTCGGCCGCCGCCGCTACCACGTCGCTCAGGCTCAGCTGCGACGTGGGCGATGAACATAACATCGGATCACCTGGAAAAACACATTTATTGTTTAAAAATATCCACTCACACTCACACAGCGCCATCTAGCCCCACATTAAGTGAGGAGCTTGTAGTTATGGTACTAAATAACTAATAAACATATTTATACACGTTTAATGAGCTTATGATGATATAATTATCCACTGACATTCACACAGCGCCATCTAGCCCCAAGTTAAGCGTAAAGCCTGTGTTATGGGTACTTTATTTTGGAAGGTATTTTATTTTGTAAATATATGTTATACATAGAAACATCCAGACCATTACAAACATACATGATCATGTACACAAATGTTTGTACTGCCCGAGGATCGAACCAGGAACCCTTGGTGTAAAAGACGACGTCTCGACCATAACACCACAAGGGTCGTTTTGATTATTTGTACGGACTCGCAGCATACGAAGGAGTAAGTTTTTTACGTTACAAAGTGTACTGGACGATCAGTACGCTCACCTGATGGTAAGTGATACGCCTGTCCATGACAGTGTGGCATTGATTGGGACCAACAACTGATAGACAGACCATACATTACCGCGTATTTAAGAAAATAATAGATACCTTGCGTGACCGGATTATGCGAGTCGTCGTCCATGAGATCCTCGATCTGAGCCAGGTTCAACGCCTCTCCCTCGCCTAACAGCGCATCGGATGGTGACATCCGCAACTGGAATACAGATAAAACAGTTAATGCAATTACCAATTTATGGTTATTAGTTTTAATTAGGAGCGTCGGTGGCTCAATGGTGTGGACTGTCGCCTTCCTACCGAGAGGGCTGAGGTTCAAATCCCGACACGTACCAATGTGTTTTCGAATTTCCGAAAATATATGTACGTTATCCGACGCTCTTACGGTGAAGGAAAACATCGTGAGGAAACCTTCTACACACCTGCGAAGAGTTTCGAAGGTTGTGTGTGAAGTCGACCAACCCGCACTGGGCCCGCGTGGACGACTAAGGCCTAATCACCCTTTACGGGTAGGCTCGTGCCCCTCGGTGGGGACGTATAATGAGCTGATGATGAGTTTTAATCAATTTAAGGAGAATACTACAAGAGACAATTTATGGTTATTAGTTTTAATCAATTTAAGGAGAACACTACAAGAGACAAATTTAGGGACAGATTTGACAAAAAACGGCATTACTCTTTGGCTTGAATTTAAACTGATTGCTGAAATTGCTAAATTATAATGAACAACATTAAAACAATAACGTAAAAAAAACTGTTCATATTGAATTATTAAATGGTAACTAAAATGCTAAAAACTTCTTCAATTGTTTTAATCAATAAAGATCTCAAAAGCGCTTTTATGGTTTCAATGAATAAAAACCTTAAAGGTATTTACTAGTTTCATGTCATGTCAGAAACTCTTTGGGTTTTTATGAATAAGGATCTCTAAAGCTCTACACTGTTTTTGATTAATCATCATCATCAGCTCATTAAACGTCCCCACCGAGGGGCACGAGCCTACCCGTATAGGGTGATTAGGAATTAGTCGTCCACGCGGGCCCAGTGCGGGTTGGACGACTTCACGCACAACCTATGAATCTCTTCGGAGACGTGCGCAGGTTTCCTCACAATGTTTTCCTTCACCGTAAGAGCGTCGGATAACGTACATATATTTTTCGAAAATTTGACTCTCAGCCCTCCCGGTAGGAGGGCAACAGTCCACACCATTGAGCCACCGACGCTTTTTGATGAATAATACAACACGATACCTTGATGTCCTTGTGGCTGAACAGGTTGTCGGCATCGTTCTCTAGACACAGGCCCGGCCCGAGGCAATCCAACGACAAAGCGTCTTCCCGCTCTAGGGGCGAACACGAGCCTAGCTTCAGACCATCTGTGAAGTCACCAAAGAAAGCATTGATTATTTCTTTTCTACTTATCGGATTGGTAGGATGGAGAAGCGCCACCTAGTCTTAATTTATCGTATCAGACATTTGTGTATCAACGGGTTGTAGTGAGCAATGCTTGTAGCTTTTATGGATTAAATCAGAAATTAAGTAAGATTAAATATAAAATTAGATAAAATATTTAATAACAGAATGGGTGATTGGATCAGCAATTTGAAGTGGCAGTGGGCGCATATGTCGTAGAACCGATGGCCGTTGAAGCAGACGAGTTCTGGAGTGGAGACCGCATCTTGGCAAGCGTAGGTTAGGACGCCCGCACCGATGGACCGACGACTTGCAGAATGGCGGAGGGTTGTATCTTTTCCAGAATTTGGAGGACTTCTTGGTGGGATAAAAATCAATACCCGAGAGGCAGCATAAAATGCTTTTGAACAATTTGTTGCCTCCTGTTCAGCTGATTTCTTTACGAAGGGAATTAATAATGAACTGCCACTGCAAAGATTCATTGATTGCATGGGTGATTACTTCGATTATTACAAATAGAAAAATACATTTAAAAGTTCGTTTCATTTTTCACACAAGCGTAGTTTGTTAGTTCATAGGTACTTTATATAACTTTAGAAGAACGCTCATATAAGTTAAATCAGAAAATACAATGTGTTGAAAAAATATGTCGTTACAGTGTACACATTTAAAATTCATTCTAAATAAGATTTGTCGTGTTTTTTTTTATGTTATAGCGGGCAAACGAGCTGGCGGCTCATCTGATGGTAAATGACGCCGTCGCCTATGTACACTTGCAATACCAGAGGGCAAAGAAATGCGTTGCCGGCCTTTAACGTGGGAATACGCTCTTGAAAGACGTCAGGTCGCATCGCTCAAGGAATAAGTCAGATGGTAGCTGATTCCACAGTTGTCGTCCGAGGCAATATTGCCTTTGAGTTTGGATGAATGTGTATGTTACCGAGTGCGTGTATGGCGGCGCGGGTGTCGGGCGTCGGCATGTCCCGCAGTAGGTCTGGCGGTGGCGCGCACACCTCCATCCCGGTTCGCCTTCGGCACCAACACCTCCTGGGGACCATACATACATTTAGGATTCCGAAGCCAAATACAAACAGCGTCTGTCATCCATCGTTCAAGGTAGCATTCTCACTTTAGACATATCACACGACGAGAGGACCCATCTAATATAAATATGCATAAATATATAAAGCGTCGGTGGTTCAATGGCGTGGACTGTTGCCAACCTACCGGGAAGGCTGAGGTTCAAATCCGCCACGTACCAATGTGTTTTCGAATTTTCGAAAGTACGTTATCCGACGCTCTTATGGTGAAGGAAAATATTGCGAGGAAACCCGCACACGCCTGCGAAGCGATTCAAAGGTTGTGCGTGATGACGTCCAATCCGCACTGGGCCCGCGTGGACGACTAAGTCCTAACCACCCTATACGGATAGGCTCGTGCCCTTCGGTGGGGACGTTCAATGAGCTGATGATGATAAGGTTCTGAAATGGGACAGCCATGAAGACGTTCTTTTTATTTATTGTTTTTTTTTTGCATATCTGTATATACTGACTTTGTTACTTCCGTGTAAAATTTGATTTTTGTAGTAACAATGTATTCTTTTTTTCTCTAATATATACTGACCGGTGTAGCGATCGGCGTGTCTGTCGTGTCGTCCCTCGGCACGTCGGACAACGGAAGGCCGTGAACTCTCGCCAGTCGCTCCAATTCCTGCAAAGGACACATTTTTATGTTACAAAGTGTATAGGACGGTCAGGACGATCACCTGATAGTAAATGATACGTCTGACCGTGACAGAGCGGCATTAAGTGTGACCAACAACTATAAACAGTTATTACTGCTACTGAGTTTCTTGCTATAATAAACCGACAACCGAGATTCCGTCCCCGCCGGTCCCTATTCGCGTAACCGGCATGTGCCGGGCCGCTTTCTCCCCTATATGTAGGTACAAGCCCCCCCGCAACGCCCTAAGCCGAGGTTCGAGTCCCATTCGGGGACGCCCTTAGGCTTATTGTGTAAATTTTAAAGCTGAGAGCCATCTGCGCTCGCCAATTGCCCGGTGCAGCTGTAAAGCCCATCTGCGGCCAACAGCAGTAGACAGATCGAAAAAAAAAGTGTTTCTTGCTGGATTTTTCTCAGTAGACAACAACAGTTCGAACTAGTGGTAAAAATCAAATTTGACATTCAAAAGTGTTCTTTTTGATTATTCTCCATCAATGCCGCACTGCGCCCGACACCCGAGACAACTGATGTCAGGTCTCTTATACCCGGTAACTTTACTGGGTACAGTGCCCTCATCCCGAAACACAGAAGTGCAAAACCACTCCTAGGTCTAATCTACGGGTTAATAATAATAATAATTCTTTATTTTGTAGATAACATTGATCCATTTATGGTTAGTAACAAAAAAGAACTTAAAAATATGTTAGTATCATCAGTTTGAGTTGAAAACATAAATTACAAATTAAAAGGATAATTATAAATTGGCAATGGCAAAAAGGTTCGATTATAATAAAATTGCAAAAAATTGATAAAATTAAAATTGATATAAATGTAAAAATAAATATTTAAAATTCTAATCATATCAAATTATGAAATTACAATGTCAAAGGTTATTCATTAGTGATTATATTAAATGTTACAACTCAATGGGCCCGGTTTCAAACAATATATAAAATGTTTTACGATAGGAGAGTCATATCTCTCCGCGACGGTCTTTAGGATACTGTTGGGGCTGGTTCGTACTCTCTCCAGCAACGAGGCTGTTTTCTTACGTATGACAGCATGAAAGCCATCAGTATGCGACTGAAACACTGTTAAGAACACTGTTTTATTCTCCACTAGTCCGTACTATAGGCAAAACGAATTTCGGTGGCGTGTTGGTGGTAAATTCGGTGTATGTTTTTTACTTAATTATGTTACTTTGGCCTTTTAAATACCTAATAAAGTGTGGCTATGGCGAGGAGTGCTATGAGCAGGAAACATCTGTCTCTTCAACATATCGTAGTCCACTGCTGGACATAGGTCTCCCCCATTTTGCACCAGATATCCCGGTCCTCCGCTTTTCTCGTCCAGCCTCCACCAGCGACCTTTCGTAAGTCGTCGGTCCATCGGGCCGGAGGGCGTCCTACGCTACGCTTGCCCAGACGCGGTCTCCACTCCAGAATTCCAGAAATTTTAGGAAACACTTAATGACATATAAAAATAAACACACCTGTATCCTCAACTGCAGTTTCCTATTGTGCACCTCAATCTGCTTTCGCCTCTGTTCACTCTGCTTCAGCCTGTTCACCTCGTCGCGAAGGCACTTGATGTAGTCCACGCTGCTCTTCAGTATTGTGCCCTTGTTCGGTCTCACATCTCTGATGACTTCGTAGAACGGGTCGTTTGTCTTCGGCAGGAGTGTGCCTAGCTCTTTGATACGATCGTTTATATTGAAACGTCGGCGGCGTTGCGCGTTAAAGGAAATAAACCTTAATACTGAAATTTGAGCCACGCTCTTACGGTGAAGGAAAACATCGTGAGGAAACCTGCGCGCCGGCGAAGAGATTCAAAGGTGCGTGAAGTCGTCCGACCCGCACTGGGCCCGCGTGGACGCGATGGCCTAATCACCCTATACGGGTAGGCTCGTGCCCCTGAGTAGGGACGTTAATGAGCTTGATGATGATGACTGAATTCAGACTTCATAAGAAGTTAACTTGTCTCTTCACTTTTGCTTATCATGCTCTCATTGAATGAAACCACGGTAGGCCAGCGTCAAGGTGTATTCATCTCCATAACCTATGCTGATACCTTTACACTTTAGTTTTTGAGTTTAAAAATTGAGATAATATATTTTAGATAAAACCTGGTCTTGACTTTTCAGTACTGTAACAAGACTCAAAAAGAGAAGCTCTTGTGAACACAATCGAAAACCAAAAAATACATCGAGTAAATCAATTGATGACCTTTTTATTATGGAGTGACATTTTTCACATAAGCCTTTTCTTCGGTGAAAAAAACAATTATTGTCGCATTATTATTAATTGAATGCAACTTACTCATATTGTGGTTATCCTTCTTCTGTCGATCCTTGGCTAGTGCGTGGACATCGGCGTCCGTGAGCAGGGCGCAGTCTCCGGCGATGGAGCTCGCAGCCGACGGCGGGCCCGAGGACGGAGCGCCCCCGTCCAGGGATAGGATATCTTCTAGGAACTCGTCCGCCTGGAGAGTAAAAGTACAAGGTTTGACTGGTTCTGATGGCGGCTGTGACAGTTGGAAATATTTCTATTCATCATCATTCTACAACGTCTTATTGGAAAGAACAGGTTTTCCCTTGGAGAAGAGATTGGGCTGTAACTCACCACGCGGGCTCAATGCGAATTGGGTGTTCACGGCTACCAACCTTAGATTGTAGCCGGGGAGCCTTAAGTGCCCTCAAGCACGGAAGCACGTTTCTTTTCGGACAATCAGATGATTCAGCCTGCAGTGTCCTAACTAGGAACCTTAACCAACGGGCTTAGTTGAACGCTGTACCCAGTAGACCCCGTGATCTACGTGGTGGCAACCAACAATACGTACATGGTGTGCATTGTTGACTGCCGTAGCGGAGTGATAAACCGACTTGAGATAACGGTAAAGTGTCTCGCCAAGTTAGTGAGGATACTAGAGGCCCTAACACCTTTATTCATTGCTCCTTAACCCTCTCCATTTATACAGGATAACAAGAAGGAGAATGTATTTCTTCTTTTTGATAGTTACAAGTGGTTAACCATCAGTTGAATCGTGTGCTCTTTGCCTACTTAAGAAAAAAGAAGACAATATACCTCTGCGTGACGGGATCACTTACCATCAGGAGAAACGTGTCTGCTCGTTTGCTTACCTATAAAAACATAAAACAAAAAGATATCTGCGAATTTCTAATAGGCAAAGACTAGAACCTTACCTCCGAGTTGTTGGTGCCCACGGAGCATAACCCTGGACTGAGCAGCGAGGACGTGGAGGCTCGGTCGGGGGACGCCGCCACGCGCGAGCTCAGCTCTGGTGCTGACAGTGCGGGCCCACTTCGAGAAGACGGCGTCACCTGATACCAAAGACTTGAGTTACACCTTATGCTAGAAGGTAGACTTGGCACTAAGTCTTCTTAGTAGGTACCACCACAGTGCCAAATACCAGAGATTTAAGTTACACTCCATAATAGGCACTGAGTCGTCTAGGTAGGACCACCGTAGCAGTGGCGGATTTACAAATTTGCCGCTAGTGGGCTAAATATTTTTGCCGTTCCTACTAACTTTTGAAATTGAATACGTTTACACATTAGAAATCTCGAAAATTAACAGTGTACCTCCACTATTTAATGGATGTTATTATACTTACATATAAACCTTCCTCTTAAATCACTTTATCTATTAAAAAACTGCATCAAAATCCGTTGCGTAGTTTAAAAAATTAAAGCGCACATAGGGACAGAATAAGCGACTTTGTTTTATACTATAAGATCAAAAAATATTTGGGCTAAATTTGCCGCCCCTCTTAATCTGCCGCCCTAGGCTCCAGCCTACTTAGCCTATTGGTAAATCCGCTACTGCACCGTAGTGCCATATATCGTGTCGTGAAGTAGGAGTGTTTTACACATCTGTATTTCGTGACGAAGGCTCTGTAGCTAGTTAAATAACCAGGTATGGGTCAAGCGACGAGTACAGTGCTAACAGAAAATAATATTATTTATTTCCTTCAACACTGCATCTGGAATGGTCTGGCGTAGGTACCACTTACCACCAGGTGAGCGCCCTGACCATCCCGTTAACTTAATGACATAAAAAACTCCATCTAAGTACTTCCGTGACATATTTTTCCGAACTTAGAGTAAAGAGGCGTAAAGTGAAAGTTACCAGAAAATGGAGATTCTAATCCATCATCCACTATCACATTATACAAAGATATATGTTTACTAAACTTAGCAGCAACGTTATAAATAAGGGGTTATCATCACTCTCCTGAAACTTTCTCTTCAAATCTTAGGTGAGAGTACTTACAGGTTTCAATGAGTTAGAATCCCACACTTCAATTCCTATTCAGACGATAGGAACAGTGCCATCAGCAGATATGTACAAAACACAAAACAGGATACTGCAAAATAATGATTAGTTGCCTCGAGAATTATTACCTGCGTCTCGGTTGGAAGGATTCACTGAGGTACTGTCTGACCTGGCTCTTCTGTTTCTGAATCACGTGATACCTGGTGGGGTTCTCCAGAACTGTTCGGACCTACAAACACAAAACAATTTTCGATAGAACGCTTCTGAAATTTAAGGTTACACCTGTCAGATGCAGAGTAGTTTAAACAATGTTAAATGATTTGTCTAGAACTTAAAATAGAATAACAATAATATTACTTCGCCTTTTCTAGTACTAAAATACTGACGTATCATTAAAGTAATACTGTTATAAGAGATGGCGGTAGCCCTCTTGATTACTGTGTGGTTGCTACAAGGTTTATTGGTACTAATACAAGGCTGAAGGGTTTTTGATTGGAAAAATAGTTTTGGCAAGCGTAGTGTGGGATACACATGTTGTGAGTCCATGACTTGAGTAAGACAGCGGGTACAGGCCGTATTGCAAAGGCAGAGAACCAATATTATGGCGTACTTTGTGGGAGGCTTTGGTTCAGCAGTAGACTGCTATAAGCTTAAATGATGGTGATGACTAAGAGCGTCATTTACCACTGACCATGGTGTTGATGATGGCAGTTTTGTAGACCCTCAACTCTACATGAAAGTACTCTTCCCGCTGGTGTTGATAAAGGCGGCTTAGACACAAAACATTTCGCTGAGAAAAGGTAGCAGCCCCCTTTCGTTAAACCTAACCTTATATAGATACTGATATCTCCAATTCGCCTGCCAAGTGGGAGATATTAGGAGAAAACCCCTCACTGGCGGCGCGGGGGCCTTGAGTTCAGCTGTGTACTGAGACTTAAAAGTTAGGTAGTAAAGTATAAGTTGTAGCTGTTTAGGAATCTTCTGATAACAAGATCTCACCTGTAGGACTTGTGGGGGTAGTTCGACATTGGGCACGATCCTCGGCACCTCCGTCGGCGAAGATTTCTTCTTCTCATCATTATCTTTGGACTGTCCTCCCTGCTGGGTCTGTAATGTTATGAAAATGTATAAATGCTTTATGTGTACGAATACTTCACATTTTAAAAGGCTATTTGTTAGGATTGTTAGTTTTCAAAAGGCAAAAACTACTAAAGTTATTTATAAGTTTTATATTGTATGAAAGAGCTTAATACTCAATTCTTTATTGCTCTATAAATGTAAGTACAGTGGTTTGGTGGACCAAAACATTTTAGACCCCATAATATCGCTGCAATTTTGAGAGGGACATTTTTCCTTAAGGTATATTATGAAAAGAATTAGTTTTATAAATATATTATCTTGGGGCTAGATGGCGCTGTAGGTAAATATAAATTAGTTTTATTCAATCAAATCTTTTTTCAATTTACACTTACTACGCACTAAGATACATAGTAAATAAATATGTTTTTTTAAACAATCTAATATTGCAAACAATATTTAACCTTCTTTAAAATAAAAACTAAAAACTACTCGTAGTAATTTCTAGTATAGATAGTACAATTTTATTCAAAAAGAAAAACGATATTTAACCAAAAATACCTAAAAAGTTCCTAATGGTGTAACACTGAACAATTAGAAATCAATACGCATGACCAAAGACCAAGAACTTGAATAACATATCGAAGTGGCGCACTAAGTCCTACTTACAATGGCAATAGTTCTAGTAAGTTCGATCAGGCATTACCACCTAAGGCCACATCACCTGTCACGTTCGCCGGTAAATCTTGTTATGCGACCAATGTGTGCTTACAAAGCGCTTATAACACAGGGCTGTCAAAATACCCAATTATCTAACTGGAAACAGTCGCCTATAGTTCTAAACCCAGAATAGGTACTACAAAGCGGTAGCTTTCTTATAAGTCACAGTGTCGATTTAACTGCCTATCTCAACCTTAAGACCGGAACATCAGCAGTCAATAAACAGCAGCCAAAACGATTATTAAGGATGGCAATGATGATTCCATGAAGGCACGTATCAGAATTCCGCATGGGAAAAAGTGTTACAGTATTTAAAACATACTGTGAATACTAGCGGGCGTGCAACGCATTACTGCGGCGTCTATTTCTTTTGTTTCTCATCTTACTTCTATTAAATAAATATTTGTATTCTCATGTAAGTGGCTTTTCAACTGTAGCAACCCTAGCACGGCCGCGTGCGCACGCGCAAGGCGGCATTGCCAAACGCGCCGGTATGGTAATTCGCCGTGGCAGCTCCTATACGAACCGATCGCTTATAGTGAATACTATCACTTAGCCAAGAACAAATACGCAAAATAAATATACGATTCTCAATTATTCCTTGAAACGTTTGGAGGATGTCTGTAGGATTTTTTTTAATTTAACTTAGTTAACTTAGTTTTTATAGTAGTTAATTACTAGTTAGTTAATTTAACTTAGTTTTAGCTAGACTAGGTGGTAGACTCGATACTGAGTCGTCTAGGTAGGTACCACCGCAGTGCCAGATATCGTCACATGAAATAAGAGTGTTATGCACTTTTGTGTTCCGGGGTGAGGGCACTGTAGCTAGTAAAATTACCGGGTATAAGAGCCCTAACATCTGTTGTCTCGGGTGACGGACGCAGTGCAGCATTGATGACGCTACCATGCATCGGGTTTCATATCATTTTAGTTGTAATACAAAAATCTGTGGAAGGTATAATTTTATAATAACGATTATTTATTTCATCTAAATAATAGAGATCCAAATCTAGTACCTGACTTCTAAATATCTTTATCAAGTAGCCTAGACACTATTATAACATGTATCTAACGACACAAAAACACACAAGTAAGACATGTTTTTAGTATCCTTAGTAACTCTAAGTAGTAGACACTTCAAATATTATAGCATAAAGGTCATTAAATTAATATGTTCATGTCATATGAATGAATGCATTATTATGTGTTGTTGCAGAACTAATCAAATATTTGAGACCATTTAAGTTTTATCGATAAGTAAGTGTCACATCACTATAAAATGCAGTGTTATCATATTTTTCAACCAATTACTTAATGAATGTACGCTGTCTCGATTTTGACGTTAGTGAGATTGCAGATAGTAATTAATTACCTTTTACAAGGTCAAGTATTTGTGACCTGTCAATCTCAAACGGCGCTCTGCTTACTGCTCATTGATGAATAGATTATCATTATCATGTATGATTGCATCATGAAGCTGATCTGTGCGGGAAGATGCCATGCAGTGGTACCTACGTTATAGACTAATGTTAACGTAACGTCTCTACAACACTGCTGCTCATAGGGGTCCCCCATTTTGCGCTAGATATCCCGGTTCTCCGCTTTTCTCATGCAGCATCCACAAGCGACCTTTCGTAAGTTCTCCATCGGGCTGGAGGGCGTTCTACGATACGCTTGCCAAGACGCGGTCTCCACTCCAGAACTCGTCTGTTCCAACAGCCATGTCGGTAACTTTAGTTCTCTTACGGTTTCAATCATTTCTGATCTTATCCCTGAGAGAGACATAAAGCACAGCTCGCTTCATTGCGCGTTGAGTAGCTTTAAATCTGTGAAGCAATACCGCAGTAAGTGTCAATGTCTCAACTCTATGTTACTCGTAGTAATAATACGAATACTATACCGAATAAATGGACATTTACTATGACGCCAATGTTTTTGTTTTTTAAACGCCTTCAATAAAGTAAGTTACTTAAATCGACCGTATGCTTTTTTATGTTTGTTCGCGGATATCTTCGTCGTTTATGATCCGATTTTGATGATTATTGTTTAATGTGTTATAATTTGTGTGTTAAAATGTGTGTTTAATTGCAACAAAGTGCTGGCAAGTATTACCTGTAAAGATTCTCTCCGTAGCTGCTCCTGGGCATGCTCTCGCATCAACTGCTGTTTTAGGTGCGTGCGCGACGTCGGCGTCAGGGTCTTGAACGTCGGTGGACTGGAACAACGAGAATTGCTACGTTAAAAAATGGTGTGGACTGTTGCCCTCCTAGGGCGGGAGGGCTGAGGTTCAAATCACGCCTCGTACCAATATGTTTTCGAATTTTCAAAATTATATGTACGTTATCCGACGCTCTTATGGGAAGGAAAACATTCAAAGGTTGTGCGTAAAGTTGTCCAATCCGCACTGGGCCCGTGTGGACGACTAAGGCCTATTCACTCTTTACGGGTAGGCTCGTGCCCCTCGGTGGGACGTTTAATGAGCTGATGATGATGATGGTGAGATCAGCCTAAAATCGTAATCAAATCCTC